>JAQPPZ010013552.1:0-77811 GCA_028583015.1 Wollemia nobilis
AACAAGACAATTATGTAGATTTCTTCCTACAATTCTTATGGTTAAAATAAATGGAGGAGCTTCTCATTTTTCCCTTTGTGAGGAAAATTGTGCAACCATGACTTTCTAAAAATCATTTTTTCTTTGATTACCAAAATACTGTATAAAAAAATCTTGTTGATTAGTCAACTTAGCAACATCAAATAAAGATATATTCGTATTTTTTTTCTTTAAATCCTCCACAATATTATATGCAATTTTTTCATGTGGTGGTTGAGGTATATCAACATTATATGGAGGAATGGGATTGTTACTAGACCATGTATCTAGAGGAATAATGGTGTCATTTGGGGGAGTAGAAGATGTAAATGGATATTTAGTCTTACTCCTAAGCTTGTAATTATGATTTCCTTTTTTAAATTGTCTGAAAGCTTGAACTTCCTATTCTATAGACCCATAATACCCTTCTTCATATTCTTCAGCTAATTCAAATATTTCAACTACTAGCGCTGATTCATTGCCTTTGTTAGTACTAGTCTATTGGGAAGAATATTCATCTAAAATAATTTCATGTTGTTCGTATCTTTTTATAGAATATTTAGTGTTGTTTTTAATTAAATGCACTCATTATTACTATTTTGGACTATAGAATGTACCCTACACCAATTGTTTAAAGATAATTCTGAAATATTAACAATAGTGTTAGTTTGATTGGAACTAATGGTAGCATTGTTCTAGATTAACCATGGGACTAGGTACTCCTCCATTGTTTGGACGAGTATTCCACTATTTTATCTGAAACCTAAAATTTATATTTTAAGAACACAAGCTTATACTGAGAGGGGAGGGGTGAACAGTATAAGATCAACTTTTACTTTTCTTTCCCAAACAATATTATCCAATGTTATCAATTGCAATATCAATAGCAGTAATCAAAGCAATGCACAAATCATCACACACATGAGAGACACAAATTTAACGTGGTTCACCCAATGTGGGTTACATCCATGGAGAAAATATTTCTTCTAAATTTTCTCAACAAATCTCTTGGGAATCAATTCCCTATTACAATGTTTATGGACCTCTATCCAAAGGAGATCTCAATCCCCAATACTCTGGTTTGTGGATCTCTCTTCACAGGAGAACTCTATCCCCTTGCTCTGGTTCGTGGATCTCTCTCCATAGGAGAACTCTATCCCCTCTGCTCTGGTTTGTGGATCTCTCTCCATAGGAGAACTCTATCCCCTTTGCTCTGGTTCATGGATCTCTCTCCATAGGAGAACTCTATCCCCTCTGCTCTAGTTTGTGGATCTCTCTCCACAGGAGAACTCTATCCCCTCTACTCTGGTTTATGGATCTCTCTCCACAGGAGAACTCTATCCCCTATGCTCTAGTTTGTGGATCTCTCTCCATAGGAGAACTCTATCCCCTCTACTCTAGTTTGTGGATCTCTCTCCACAGGAGAACTCTATCCTCTCTACTCTAGTCTACTCCAAAGCCTACTCTCAACTCTATCTCAAATCTACACCAAACCTCATCACAAATTTACTTCAATCCTACTCACAATACTTGCTCAAATCATATTACCAAAACCTTCTCAAATCTACTCCAATATTACACAAGGCTTGCTCAAATATTCTCACAAAACTTGCTCAAATCTACCTCAAATATGCTCCAAGTCTTCTCAAAAGACTTGCTCAAATATACCTCAAAGCTGCTCCAAGTCTTCTCAAAAGACTTGCTCAAATCTACCTCAAAGCTACTCCAAGTCTTCTCACAAGACTTGCTCAAATATACCTCAAAGTTACTCCAAGTATTCTCAAAATACTTGCTCAAATCTACCTCAAAGCCTTCTCAAAATACTTGCTCAAATATACCTTCAATACTGCTCATAGAACCTGCTCAAATATTTCCAAATCTTGCATACAAACAAAGCTTAAATCTCTTTCAAAAATGCTTTCTTCAAATAGACAATATTCTACTTAGAATTCATTTAACCTCTGGAACATATAGAGAATGATATGCACTATCAAAACCCCAATATGTTCTTCACATTCATAAATATTGCATTCAACTAATCCAATCTCTATCTCTTGCAAAAATCCCTTTCAAATCAAATCAAAATAATGTATAACTTGCTTCACAAAACTGATCTATCTTTCTTGCAAATTTGCTCTCAAATATCAATCACACTAATGCACAAATTTCCCTCACAAGATTGATCTCAAACACTTTCACAATTGCTTTCAATATCTCTCAAACCAATGCTCAAAAGGTTTCACAATGATGCACATATAGGTCTCAAACCCTAACTCAAATATTTTCAACAATGCATACCAAACAACCCTTTTATCTCCACCTTATGTTCTAGAAACATTTACTCAACAAAACACCTTAAACAAGGAATGATATGCCCATACCTCTTATTTTTCTCTGATGAAGATATGTCCTCAAAAACCTGTCTCACAAACAACTGATCTTTCTAGTGCCACTTCAAGGGTTAGATAGCAAAAGTACTTTTTCAAAAACTCTCACATGAACTTTCCACCATACAAGAATTACAACAAAATGTCAAGCCACTATTACACCTTATTACTCCTATTCTTGCATGCAAAACATATTTTTCATTTATGCACTTTGCAAAAATAAAACTATATAAAGCACTCTTAATATTTTATAAAAAACTATTAAATTACCCCCTTATAACTCCCTAAGTGCAAATTTAAACTTTATTAAACTTAACCCTTATGACTCCCTAATGGAAAAAATCATGCTTTATTAATCTCAACCCTTATGGCACTCTTAATCAAAACCTAACCCTTATGACTCCCTAAAATCAAGCAAAAACTTTATAAAAAATATTTTTCCCTTACCACTTCTACTACCACGGGGATTCGAGCATGCGACCTCATGGAGCCCATGCTCTAGCGCGTGCTAGAGCACCGCATGGGCTAACTGCCCACACAAGAACCTCAATGCACTAATTCTCCTTTAAACCATCACCGTTGAACAACCTATCACTGCCAAAACAAAATGTGAACAACCTATCACTACTGAGTCTCGATCTCGAGACCTCCTCCATGCCACTCCTTACATAGGGTCCGCCTTCCAACTGAGCTACCCATTCAGTTGGAACCAAAGCTTGCACTACTCCTTATTGAATTCCATGCACTATTCTTCTATCAAAAACATGCATCCCTCTTTACCCTCATGCCACCTTGCTCAAAGACCGTGCACTATGATTTGCAAAGGATTTCAATGCCAATTCACACTTATTCCAACCTTACCAAAATTACACCAAATGATTTTTGGCTCCACCTTATATATGCAAAATAATTTTAGGTAAAGATGTCGGTGCTTTACAACTTAGAAGAATATTTGAATTTTGGCGCCCATGTAAATTCAAATAATATTATTATAATATTTAAACTTTTAATTTAAATATTATAATTAATCCTTTTAAACCCTTTGTCTTTTGCCTTGGAAACTTCTTCAACTTTGCAATTAATGAACCTTTTTCAAAGGAGCTTTGTCTACCTTGTCTTCCTTTTTCAATGGAGGTATTTGCCTTGCAATTTTAATATTTCAACCTAGAAGATGATTTTCAATCATTTTACCTTTGACATCAATGACAACAAAAATACTCAAAATTTCCAACAATCTCCCCCTTTGTCATTGATGGCAACCCTTTCTAAAAATTCCTTTTCCTACCACTGGATTCCAAATTTGCTCCCCCTGAGGAACTACTCCCCTTGACTGAATGCTCTCCCCCTTACTCAAATCTCTCCCCCTTTGACATCAATGGCAAAGGGACTCCTTTGGGGCTAAAGATAAGACTCTTAGCTCAGCCCCCTCCCCACCTCCTCTCCTTGAGGTGATTAATTTTGGGGTGGGAGTATCTCTACTCCCAGCATACAATGCTCTTTTTCTTTGTCAACCTTCTTTTTCAACATTTTTGTAGCCATACCCTTTTGATCCTTTTGAGTGTCCCTGTTCTTGCTTGTCTCTGGAAGTTCTGGAAACTCTATTCTACACCACTTGGCCTTATGCCCAAGATTATTGCACTTGTAACACTTAATGTTGTAGTTCTTGGAAGGTGTAAATATCTTGAAGTTCCTCTTGGTGAAGCCATAATCATTTCTGTCATGAACCCTACAGTGGATCGCTTTATGACCAAAGTGATTACAAGAGTAGCAATACCCTTGAAAGAAATGTCCATCTTTGAATGAGTTGAAATTCCTTTTAGTGAGGCCATACTCTTTCTTTCCATGAACCCTGCAATGCATAGCCTTGTGACCAAACCGATTACATGAAAAACAACGTCCTTTGAAGAAATCCTGTTTTGAAACCTCTGGTCTCTTAGTCCTTTCTTTGCCTTCTCTGTGATGATCCATGTTTCTTGTTTGTGCATTGTTTCCTTTCTTAGTGAAGCTTCTATTCTTCAACTTATCCTCATAAGTCTTAATTTCTTCTTCACTCTCTTCCTCTAAAACTTCTTCTTTTGAGCTTGAGCTTGACCCTTCTTCTTGTTTCCCTTGTCCTTCTTCAAAACCAAGTCCTATTTTGATAGATGAAGATCTTTGTGCATTGATAATTTTATCCAAAGTTTTTGAACTTTTCCCAAACCTGTGTAGCTTGTCCTTAGAATATTTCACTTCCATCCTTAGAGAAACTACCTCATGTTCTAATATTTCACATTCTAACTCTTTTACCTCTAAATTTTCAACCATGACCTCTTTAAATCTCCTTGCCTTAGCTTTTGAGTTTGTTAGGTCTTGTAGAAGCTTTTCCTTTTCTTCCTCATGTTCTTGAACTTGAGCCTTTAGTCTTGAATTTTGCTTTCTAACATTTTTCAATTCTCTGAGAGCAACAATAAGTTCTGCTTCTAGATCAACTGTGCCTTCCTCTTCATTTTTTGAATCTTTCTCTACTTCTTGATCTCCAAGAGCATCTTCATACTTTTTGACTTTATCTTCAATAGGAGCATTTTCTTCCTCTTCTATTGCCAAAAATAGAATCTCTTCTTCTTCACTATCTGAGAGTCTTTCATCACTATCACTTGAAGCCTTGCTTGCCTTGTTAACATAGAAACTCTTCTTGTGCCTTTGAAAGAACTTCTTCTCATGCTTGCCTTGACCATACCTATTTTTCTTTTCATGCCTGGATTTTCCTTCTTCCTTTTTCTTATGATCATGTTTCTCTTCACTGCTACTACTTCCAGATTGTGGACAATTAGATGCATAGTGACCAAAATTACCACAATTAAAACATTTCACAGTCTTCATACCTTTGTGCTTTCTTGAGTCCTTGTTTCTTCTCGCATAGTTAGCTTCTTCATCACTGCTTGACTCACCACTTGATTCTGGTTTCTTATCTTTTGTCTTCTTTGAAGCTTTGAAAGCTACCTCTTTCTTGGAGTTGGGATCCTTTACTATTCTCATCTCATAAGCTATGAGAATTCCATGTAACTCATCCATAGTCAACTTATCAATATCTCTCATCTCTTCTATAGCTGAAACCTTTCCATCATACCTCATAGGGAGTGATCTTAATACTTTTTGAGCAACACTGGAGTCTTCAATTTTGAATCCAAGTCCATGCATGGTATTAACAACCTCATCCACATGAAGTAAGTATGTAGCAATATCTTCCTCATCTTCCATCTTCAAATCTTCAAACCTTTTCTTGTGGTTTTGCAGTTTTGCCAACTTGACCTTTTTATCTCCTTCATATGTTTGCTTCAATTTGTCCCATATCTCTTTTGCTGATTTGCAGTGCATAACTTTCACAAATTCTACTTCATATAATCCACTTAATATTCCATTCATAGCCTTGGCATTATTCACATGTAACAACTTACCATCTTTATCTATGGGAGGAGTAGATGTAGGTGTGAATCCATCCTCAACCGATTGCCATGTCTCATATCCTTGTGCCATCAAGTAAGTCTTCATTCTTATACTCCAGAAGGCATAATTATTCCCATCAAACAATGGAGCCTTATTTGATGAAGATCCATTCTGAGATGCCATCTATGTTCCTGTAATATCTTCCTTCAAGCTATTAGACTTTTTCGAAGGAACCCACTCTGATACCAATTGAAGAACACAAGCTTATACTAAGAGAGGGGGTGAACAATATAAGATCAACTTTTACTTTTCTTTCCCAAACAATATTATCCAATGTTATCAATTGCAATATCAATAGCAGTAATCAAAGCAATGCATAAATCATCACACACATGAGAGACACAAATTTAACGTGGTTCACCCAATGTGGGTTACATCCATGGAGAAAATATTTCTTCTAAATTTTCTCAACAAATCTCTTGGGAATCAATTCCCTATTACAATGTTTATGGACCTCTATCCAAAGGAGATCTCAATCCCCAATACTCTAATTTGTGGATCTCTCTCCATAGGAGAACTCTATCCCCTTGCTCTATTTCATGGATCTCTCTCCACAGGAGAACTCTATCCTCTATCTGGTTTGTGGATCTCTCTCCACAAGAGAACTCTATCCCCTCTACTCTAGTTTATGGATCTCTCTCCATAGGATAACTCTATCCCCTATGCTCTAGTTTATGGATCTCTCTCCATAGGAGAACTCTATTCCCTTTACTCTGGTTTGTGGATCTCTCTCCATAGGAGAACTCTATCCCCTCTACTCTGGTCTACTCCAAATCCTACTCTCAACTCTATCTCAAATATGCACCAAACCTCATCATAATACTTCAAGCCTATTCACAAGCTTGCTCAAATATACTCACTAAACCTGCTCAAATCTACTCCAAGCCTACAAAAAAGGCTTGCTCAAATCTACTCACAAACTTGCTCAAATCTACCTCAAAGATGCTCCAAGTCTTCTCACAAGACTTGCTCAAATATACCTCAAATCTACTCCAAGTCTTCTCAAAAGACTTGCTCAAATCTACCTCAAAGTTTCTCCAAGTCTTCTCAAAAGACTTGCTCAAATCTACCTCAAATTTCTCCAAGTCTTCTCAAAAGACTTGCTCAAATATACCTTCAATCCTTCTCAAAATACTTGCTCAAATATACCTTCAATACTGCTCATAGAACCTGCTCAAATATTTCCAAATCTTGCATACAAACAAAGCTTAAATCTCTTTCAGAAATACTTTCTTCAAATAGACAATATTCTACTTAGAATTCATTTAACCTCTGGAACATATAGAGAATGATATGCACTATCAAAACCCAATATGTTCTTCACATTCACAAATCTTGCATTCAACTAATCCAATCTCTATCTCTTGCAAAATCCCTTTCAAATCAAATCAAAACAGTGTATAACTTGCTTCACAAAATTGATCTATCTTTCTTGCAAATTTTCTCTCAAATATCAATCACACTAATGCACAAATTTCCCTCACAATATTGATCTCAAACACTTTCACAATTGCTTTCAATATCTCTCAAACCAATGCTCAAAAGGTTTCACAATGATGCACATATAGGTCTCAAACCCTAACTCAAATATTTTCAACAATGCATACCAAACAACCCTTTTATCTCCACCTTATGTTCCAGAAACATTTACTCAACAAAACACCTTAAACAAGGAATGATATGCCCATACCTCTTATTTTGTTCTGATGAAGATATGTCCTCAAAAACCTATCTCACAAACAACTGATCTTTCTAGTGCCACTTCAAGGGTTAGATAGCAAAAGTACTCTTTCAAAAACTCTCACATGAACTTTCCACCATACAAGAATTACAACAAAATGTCAAGCCACTATTACACCTTATTACTCCTATTCTTGTATGCAAAACATATTTTTCATTTATGCACTTTGCAAAAATAAAACTATATAAAGCACTCTTAATATTTTTTAAAAACTTTAAACCTTATATTAATTCACACCCTTATAACTCCCTAAGTGCAAATTTAAACTTTATTAAACTTAACCCTTATGACTCCCTAATGGAAAAAATCATGCTTTATTAATCTCAACCCTTATGGCACTCTTTAATCAAAACCTAACCCTTATGACTCCCTAAAATCAAGAAAAAATTTTATAAAAAATATTTTTCCCTTACCACTTATGCTGTTGGGGGATTCGAGCATGTGACCTCATGGAGCCCACGCTCTAGTGCGTGCTAGAGCACCATGTGGGCTAACTACCCACACAAGACCTCAAGGCACTAATTCTCCTTTAAACCATCATCATCGAACAACTTGTCACTACCAAAAAAAATGTGAACAACCTATCACTGTCGAGTCTCGAACTCGAGACCTCCTCCATGCCACTCCTTACGCGGGGTCCGCCTACCAACTGAGCTACCCGCTCAGTTGGAACCAAAGCCTGCATTGCTCCTCATTTACTTCCATGTGCATTGTTCAATTATAAAAAATGTGCATCCCTCTTTGCCCTCATGCTGCCTTGCTCGAAGATCGTGCGCTGTGATTTGTGAAGGATTTCGACTCCTAATTCATGCTTATTCCAACCTTACCAAAATTACACCAAATGATTTTTGGCTCCACCTTATATATGCAAAATGATTTTAGGTAAAGACATTGGATGCTTTGCAACTTAGAAGAATATTTGAATTTTGGCGCCCATGTAAATTCAAATAATATTATTATAATATTTAAAATTTTAATTTAAATATTATAATTAATCCTTTTAAACCCTTTGTCTTTTGCCTTGGAAACTTCTTCAACCTTGCAAATAATGAACCTTTTTCAAAGGAGCTTTGTCTACCTTGTCTTCCTTTTTCAATGGAGGTATTTGCCTTGCAATTTTAATATTTCAACCTAGAAGATGATTTTCAATCATTTTACCTTTGACATCAATGACAACAAAAATACTCAAAATTTCCAACACTATATTAATGAAAATTTTGAGGTAATTATTTCTACATTTGAACCATGTCACTATTGAGTTTTTGGATAACCCTCTGTAGGTCATTTACCTAAGCATTAGGTTCATTATTTTGTCCTACAGTATTTTGATTGGTTGTGTTACTCGTAGTGGCAGTGGGATTTAGGAAATTTGGTAAACTTTAATTTTGGAAAACCTGTGGAAAACCTATGTTATTTTTTGATGAAAAGCTAAATTATATTAATAATAAAGTTTAACATGAAAAAATTTGCGGGTGGCAATGATCACACCCCTGGAAGAAACAAGCCAACCCTAACCACGGGTTGGGAAACCACAAACCAAAGCTCACTACAAACTAGGCAACATCAATCAAATAGGTAGTGAAACTTACATGCAATCAGAAAGTTTGTGGCTGCACGTCTACATTGGAGTCCCATGGAATGGCCAAGGTATGCGGTAATCCATCTGTGTGTCCCTGATCCTCATGAACATTTGAATCTCCCCAGCCCTGTCCTCAAGATCTATCAAGCTGGCAATTATGTGCACTTATATCCCTTGCATTCCAGGCACGATCCTGTGTGCCACCATTAACTTCCACCAGCTCATCCCAGGCACCTCTGGGTGGAGAACATGATGGTGATTGAATTGGTTGTGCATTCCATCCATCATTGTAGGTAAAAATGTCATGTCCCCAACCTCCCTGTGCATGCACCAGACGTGGCAGTTGATGAGACCTCGAGCGGGAACAGGATGTCTGTTGTGCGTTGTTTGGAAAAACCCTGCTAACTGAGCAAGGTGCATTTTTCCAGTCATCCAAAAGTGCCTTCATGTGCACCTGCTCAATGTCAAGTTTAGCCTGCTGATTGCAAATCTGGAACCATGTATCTTGAAACACCTCTATTTTGTCAGCTAGAGAAAATTCATCAGAAGGATTTTGATGCTGAAAAACTATCTTGTTTCTAGATTTCCACATGTGAAAAAGAAGACTAATTCAAAATATGTGCCACACTTTGGACAAGGGAAGAACAAATTTAATCTTATCCCCTAACAGAGCTTGATGCCATGTAAGGGATTCATCCTGGAATTGGGAAAAAAAAGACCATCCCCATTCCCAGGCACTCCTTGCTCTTGTGCAAAACCAAAAAATATGAGGAGAAGATTCATCCTCATTACAGAATGCACATTTAGGGTTTGCAACTCCCAAGTGCCTGAGTCTGTCTCCTAAGGGTAAACTTTGAAAGAGAAGGCTCCAAGCAAAAAAATATTGTTTTGGCTCAAGAAAAGAAGACCAAACTATCTGAAATCGAGCCTTCCAACCAGAAACCGCCACTGGATCTCCCCATTTATCATTAAGTCTAGGGACCATTGGCAACATTGGGGAGAGCCACTTGTAACCCAATTTAGCTGAGTAATTCAACAATGGTATATCCGAAAACCAGGACCAATCTTTCCACCATGGCATCTGAGAGTGCTGCCCACACTTGTGCCACATGGAAAAGGGGATAATGTCAATTACTGAGTCATAAGTGAGATTATCACCAATGCTCAACTAATTTTTTTTTTAAAAAGCGGCCAAGGGATCCAATCCCTCGAGGTTTGAGAATAAAAATCAGAAACTGTAGATATATCTTTTTTTAAAAACTTGTGGGCATGAATCCACGGGACCTGAGCAAGAGGAGTTCCTAGAATGTTAATCACCGAAGACCACCAGATGTTTAAATAATTTATGGACAGTCCTTTATGGCCTCTATTCCCTTTCCACTTAAGCCAAGGAGTGAATTGCTGCCATGATTTCCAAATACTTTTAATCATAAAAGAACTAGAGCTTTTCACAAATACTGGAATTACAATTAGGGAAGGGAGGTCAATTCCTCTCCAGGCTTGTTTGTTCAAAGGCAGCCCTGAAGAAATACAATGTCTGATGAGGATTTTCCAGGCCTCCGAGCCTTTAAGGGCTCATATGATCCATTTGGCACAGATAGCCATGCCTTGTCTTTTATAGTCAACCATGCCCATTCCTCCTGAAGCTTTAGGTAAACAACACATATCCCAAGCAACCCGATGAAAACCTTTCTTCTCAGCTGAGTTTGCCCACAAAAAATTCCTCAATAGTCTTTCAAGCTTAAGGTAGCATGCTTAAGATAGTTTGCCCAAAAAACCTATGTTATTTTGATGAAATGTTGATGCATTTGGAGTGGGTGTTGTATTAAAGAATGGAGGTATAATTTGAACATTTGTTTCAGCCATTTTATGAGTGGTGAATTTATTTTCTAAATATAGTGGAGTGGTAGGATAAGTGGGCATGATAGGTGGATTATATGGAAAATTGAAATTATTGAATGACATAACATTCAACATAGGTATTTATTACGATAAAGTCTGGTTGATCATAGGAACTTGATTATAATCATCTGGTTTTCCTATGGAAGGCAACTATCCTATCCCAAAACCTTGTGGCATCAACTATTTTTCTACAGTCAAAGCCCCATTGTATGCCATGGGAAGTGTAGTGATTTGAGGAGATCTCCATACAATTATATATGTTAAAGGGTCCAATGCCATAAATTACATATGTATGGCAAAAACTACCTAAAAATTATAATGAGCAACCAACCTTCTATATAAATTATGGAAACGAGTATTGAACAATCTCAAATATTCATTAGGATCTCTCTTGGTTGATGCAAATTGGTGATAGATCATGATAGGATCTATGGGAAGCCTAAATTCATTCACGAAAGTAGTTTTCAACTGAAACCAAGATGTAATGGAATTGGCTAGAAAAATAATGTACCAATGATACTCCATTTCATCTAAGGTGAGAGGTAATATTCTACATGTTCAACTTGTAGTCTAATAAAGGTATCCTTATAAGCTTGAATATGCTCTTCATCAATTCTAATCCCTTCATGTTTATACTTAGGTAAATACCTTTCTAATTTTTTGGGAATATCATGGGTTGCTCCTGCAATGTTTAAAGGACTACTATGACCACCTAACCAAGTTGCAACTCTTGCAACTTGTGCTTTATGAGTTACTGGTGGAGGAACAAATGGAATAATGGGTAGTGATGAACTACTACTGGATGGAATAACAATCGACTAGCTCTTGGACCTTTTGATCCTCCTTGTAGGAGAAATGCTATGAAAATTAGTATCTTCTGAAGCCTTAGATCTCGTGATTATGAATTTTAGTTCCAACCTTAACAATGAATGCAACAATTAACTCATAAACAATGCATAAATTAACCATAAAAATAAGGAATATTCTCAAGTTGTAAAAAAATAGAATCAATACATCATGAATTAGAGATTTTCCAATAACAATTGTGAACATCTTAAAACTAGAAAATTCATAAATAGCATCAATTACTTCTGAGTGGCCCTTCTTCTAGTGCCAATTCTGATGAGTGATATTTTTGTCCAATCATAAAAGCATACCCATAGTTAGGATTCTTCCGGGATATCCTCTCTTGCAAGGAAACACTTGTGATTTCCTTAATGTATTAATTTTATTGCAATGCTTAGTGAAAATATGAAATGCTAAAATCTAATTGGATACCTCAGTGTTGCATATACTTGTTAACAAGGGGCCTATTTTGGTATTGATTTGATTTGCAATGATTTTGTTGTTCATGGAATTTATGAAAATGTGAAATTATTGATCAACTATCTACTTTAAAATTTGATAAATATTTGATTTCAATATTTGAAAATTTTATTTGAATTGATTTTATCTCAAATTGTTAATCAAATTTTATCTTCGTTTGTTAACCAAATTTTATCTTCGTTTTTTAACCAAATTTTATCTTCGTTTGTTAACCAAATTTTATCTTTGTTTGTTAACCAAATTTTATCTTTATTTGTTAATATTTGCTTGAGAATAAAAGTGAAATGATTAAATCTAACTTTGCCATGTAAAAACTTTAGAATATCATATTAATTATTCACATTAATGAAAATTGGAATTTAATGAAATTTCAAATTTCATAAAATGAAATTAATTTGATTATTTGGAAAATTTGCAAATTTTAAAACCTCAAATTTCCATTAAAAATATGAACTTACATAAAATTAAAACTTGAATTTTACTTCTTGAAATTGTCATATTTCTTTTTTGGGGTTTTATTTTTTTATTTGTATTTTATATTTGGTGAAATTAAAAACAAAAGAAGTAAAAGGGTAGGGTTAGAAAAATAAAATAAAAGAACAAGTCACTGTAGCTTCTAAAATCTCATCCAAATCTACATAAACAAATATCCTGCACTAAACAAACATTAATTTGACCCATCTTCACATAGTTCAAAATTAGTGTGATGCAATCTCCTAAGGGAAAAAAATACTATTAAAAAATGAATAAGTATACCATTCACATGCATATTGTAGACACCAAAATCTAGCCACTTGTCCTCCATCCATGCTTTCCCACCATTTCCACCACCAAAACATAGCCACTTGTCCTCCATCCTAGCTTTCCCACCATTTTCGCCTATTATTTATATATTTATATATATTTATTATATATTTATTTAAATAATAATATTTTATATATATTTAATAAATATATATTTATATAAATAAATTAATCCCAGCCATCCGATTTCATTTAATCTCATCCGTCCATTCACATCAATCCATGCCACACCCTAAATTTAATATCCACCCTTAGATATGCTTTAATCTCAGCCACACGATTAGTGTCGTTGAAACCCTAGCATGCCCTAGGTTGGATTATAAATAGAGGCCATTTTGATGGCTCAACCCCTAAGTTCCTGGCTAAGTTTTTGAATACCCTAAGTTCCTTGAGGTTCCCTGAGCTTTCAAAGTGCCTTAGAGTTCCAACCCAACATTTGTGCCCTAACCCCACTCCATCCATCATATTCCCTATTCTCTCGCTCATCGCCACCATCATCGCATCCTCCACCTTCATCAGATCTACTTTTGTAGATCTAATTTGACCTCTCAAGCATCCTGTTGCTGTCCATGAGCACCCTATTGCTCTCCACCACATTCTTGAGTACTCTACTGCTCTATGCCATAGTACTAAGCACCATATCACTCTCTTTCTCTCCACAAGTGCCCTACTACTCTTTACCACATTCTTGAGTTCCTTGTTGCTCTCCATACCTTCCTCTCCCTTCTCTCCCTCCCCCCCTCCAGCCCTTGGGTGTCGCTAGGGCACACCCTCACCATCATTGACCTACAACAGATCCAGCCATCAAAAAACAACAAGGAGCAAGGTAAATCTATTTTATTATTATATTTTATATTGTTTAATTCTATTCGCATTCATATTGTTATAGCTAGGGTTTTAGTTGTGATTTTTGAGGGCTCACATAGTGGAGCCCTCATTATTATTACTAACTCTATGATGTTTCTTTGTGTGCAGATTAGATAGTATATCATAAGCATTGGATAATTGATTAAGCTGGAGTGGCCCGACATCAGATACGTAGAAGCCCACTCACACCTATTGGGAGTAGAGACACAACTGAAGACACCACCATTTGTTGTAGCTAGGGTTTTGGAGAACCCTAGAAATATTTGTAAAAATTGTATCAAAGAGGATTCTTAAATCCACTATTGTAACAACAGAGTTTTTAGGCTCCCCTCATTTAATATAAATCTCATTTGTTGTGCAATATATGGTTTATTTGAATTCTATTTTATTTAGCATTGTTTGGTGTCATATTTTTAGCTCTACAAATGGTGATCATGGTGGGACCCCCTAAGGGTTTCATTTTTTGATTTATATTGAATTCTAACTTGTTGTTTGTTGTCTTATTTTGTAGATTTTTAGGAGCAAAAATCAAGTATTTTTTACTGTTAGGGTTTCTAAGGAGTTGTAAAAGTTGTAGGAAGTGCATGAATGCTCTACGACACTCGAGGATCATCCAAAAATGCTTGGAGGTATTCTAGAAGCACCCTGGGATATTCCAAAAGTGCCCAACTATATTTTATAATGATTTGGAGCAGATACGTAGGTTGTCCAATAAGTCTACTATCTAAAATCCAAGTTTTTTATTTTACATATTTTGGGTTCTTTAATGTATTTTTTAGATTCTAAGCATAAAATGAACAATCATTAAGTAATATAGAAAATAATTCATTCTAGTTTGCATTTTAGGTTTGCATCCATTCACACATTCCAATTAGGGTTTCTATTTTTAATGTATTCACAAATATAAAATGTTGCATTTTGTTTGCATCTGAATTGAAAATTGGCATAACATAGGATTGCATTTTAGGGTTAGAAGTACCTTATTTTATTTATCTAAGTAGGAACATCATTAGGGTGCCAAGAGTATTCCTACCATTGGGTGATTCCAGGTAGAGGGGTGGATGAACCCTCCAATTGTATTTGATAGGGGGTCTTAAGTGGTGTACTTCACACCCTTTGGAGAAATTGGCATTCTCTTATTGGCTTCTAATTTAGATCTATGAAATTAGTTGTTTCTAACATTGTTTGTACACATTAATAAATAGAAACTTTAAAAGGAATTCACACACAACACGTTTCACTCAAAATAGTAGTGGTTGGATTTCATCACCAACCATTGCTTGAGATTTGGTGATGGTGGCATTCATCTCCATCCACCAATATCTACCCATAGAAACCATAGGATACCCCCGAGCAAACTTGTTGGATTTCATCACCAACAAGAATCTCATTGCCCTATCTTCACCATAGTTTTTACCTTTATTTCATTAAGCAATATTAGAACATCAAAACACACAAGACTGACACATAAAATGAATACACATTAAAAGGAGATAATCAATGAACAAGGTAAGCCACATTGGTTGAAACTTAGCATTGGTTGTTTGTTTCTTTTTTCCTTAAAGATTTTAGTTTTGTGTTACATTTGATAGTTTAATCTGTATCTTGATTTATTTTCTTATGGTATTAACTAGAAACCAAAAGAAATCTATAAGTCAAGATAACTTAATGGAACCTTCATCCACCTTCCCCACCACTTCTATGGTAGATTCCCTGAATGTGACACAGGCAGATTTATCTGCAGGTCCCTCACATTCCTTACCATCCACAACCTTCCATATGGCCATGCCCCAAGAGGAGTCAACCTCCCCTACCATAGATAACCACATTACCCATATAGACATGGCAAGAGTAGAAGCTTTCATGAAGTCTTCTAATTATGTCTTAGAGTCCATTCCCAATTCACCTAGATAGGATTCTACTTTACAGCAAGAGCCTATTTATTCCCAACCCCCATCCACCTTTACCCAGGTGTATACTAACCCTTTTTTGAGGCATCAGTTGCACCTTCATCCCATATGTCCATTCCCCAACCTTCATGTGCTCCTAGCACCTCATATACCTCCACTTACACCAACCCCTTGTATGAAGCACATGTCAATGTTGCTTCACAAGTTCTAACCTCACAAGTTGCCATACCTAGTGTAACTTGTCCCCAAGCCACATCTTCCATACCATCTACCTCCATACCCTTAGCCTCTGATAGAGAGATTAGTGAGGCATGGGAACACCTAAACAAATTTCTTAGACAACATCAAAATGCTCAACAACAAGTACAGGCAAACCCTAAGCCTTTACATAACTCTACTCAGACTATCCTTGTCAACCAGGGTCCATCATGGGCACCATAATATTCTATGGTTTCTATCCCTATTCCCCCACCAAGCCATACCATCACCCATCCTATTCCCATTGGCCAACCTAGCCATAACCTTCATCCATCAACATCATTCCATAATTCCCCATATTTTCATCAACAATCTCCCATTCATCATATTCCATCCAATTCACCTAGCCATCATTACCAATCTCCTCATCACCTAGTCACTCCACAACATTTCTCCACGCCACCACAAAATCATCAGGTAATTTAGGGCTTCCACATTCCTGAGGAAGACCCTCGAATTAAGGCCATGCAGAAACAAATAGATCAATTGATGCAATTTACTCCTAGTTTTTCAAACCAGAAACCAACCTTACGCCAATTGATCAATCAACCAATTCATCCTTCAGTACCATCACCGCCATATCCGATAGATTTTACGGTACCTAAGTTTGAAAAATTTAAGGGAACTGAGGATCCCAAAGAACATGTGAGCACCTTTGTTCATGCATGCTTTAGAATTCAAAATGACAATGCTCTCATGCTTCAAAATTTTCCTCAAACATTAGGAGGGGATGCCATAGAATGGTACAATCAATTGCCAAGCCATAGTATCTATACTTTTGAGCAATTGATTGATCAATTCTTTGATCATTTCATCCTAAATGTTAAAAATAAGATCTCATTGTCTGATGTCTATGCTTTAAGACAACATGATGATGAATCTATCTATGATTTTAGAAACCATTGGAGGGTTATCATCACTAAATTGCCATTCACCCTACCAATGGATGAGCTAATTAAGTTATTCACCAAGAGTTGCTTAAAACCTATCTCTTGGATGCTTCAACTACGAACTTATCAATCATTTGAAGAAGCTTTAGCTCAAGCTAGTGTCATTGAGGATATCAAAATCCAAGAAGGCATATTAAAGCCTAAAAAGAAAGAATGGCAAAATAAGGGCCAATACAAAAGCAACTATTCAGGCCAACAAAAATCAACACAGGCTACCCTAGCCACCCAATCCAATCAAGTCAATCAAGTGGTCATGAGCCAACCGATAATGGCTCAACAACAACAACCTATGCAACAAACACCACAACAAATTTCATATCATGTGGTCCCCTCAACAACACAAGCTCCAATAGTGCAAAACATAGTGCCAACTATGGAAAACCATCCCCGATGATAGTATATCCGAAAAAATCACCAATACACCCCTTTAGCCGAGTCATATGCTTCCATTTTTAGAAGGTTGTATGAGACAAATAAACTTGCTTTACCCAAAATTAGACCGGATGATCCCACCAAACATGGTAAAAATTATCGAGAACATCTATTTTATCCTTATCATAGGCAAAATGGGCATGACATTAACAATTACCATGTATTTAAAGATATAGTCCAAGACCTCATTGACTTGGGGGCAATCAAGCTTGATAATCCCCTCACTCAACAAAACCAAAACCTTGGTATATTTCAAACACCACTTCCTCATCATGAGGAGGTGCAACCAAATGTAGGGGAGCTAACACCAAAAATCCTCCTAATCAAGTCAATCACATACAACAATACCAAGGGTTTGTAGGGGCCATTCATGTGGTCACTAGAGGTCAAAGGAATAACCAACAAAGGCAACCACCTCAAGCAAGTGTGTCACAACCTTCTACATCACCACCCATCCAAGTTTCCCCAATCCTTCATCACCCATCCATATCCCTAGTCAATCAAATCCTCCAAATCCACCCATCAATCATCCACCTCGACCTGTCATCTCATTGAGTAGCCGATTAACTACAAGTCTAAAAATAGCTTCCACTAAATTGTCAATCTATGAGTTAATCCAACAATCTCCTCCACATCATGAGGCATTAATGGATATTTTGAAATCCATCGAATTGCAATCACAAGATCCTAATGCCTTCAACAACTTTGTGGGGAGCATCCAAACATGCATGGAGCCTTCCATAACATTCTATGACTTTGAGATTAAGCCAATCTCATCGGAATCAGTAGACCCTCCATTGCATATCATGGCTCTAATTGACAAGAAGCCTTTTAAAAGAGTCCTAATTGACACTGGTTCCTCTATCAACATCATCACCACATCCACTCTTCATCATTTGAACCTTCCTCCATCTCACATCACCAAGTCATCCTTCACCCTCAAAGCATTCAATGATGCTTTGTGTTCCATAGTTGGCACTATTATTTTGCCCATCGAAGTAGGGGCTAAAATATTGCACACAATGTTTCACATCTTGGAAGGATCCATGGCATACAATGTACTCCTTGGAAGACCTTGGATGAGGGAAATGAGATGTGTCCCTTCAATACTACATCAATGTTTGAAATATGTTCATGAGGGACAAGTACATTGCATACCGATGGATGTCGAGTCATTTAAGTATTGCAATTTCATCTCAAATCCTTATGAGTCCATGCTTCCTTCCACTCACCTTTTTCTATCGCCATCATCCAATCCATCCACCACTTCACCAATCTCTTCATCAAAGGATCCCATTCCTGAAGAGCTCCCTATCACCAACCCTCATCAAACTTCCACACCCCCATCATCTTCATCATTGACTACATGCACATGTGGTCATAGTCAGTCCACATCATCAACATCATTGCCATCCACATCATCACCATCCACTCAAAAGCCTTCCCAATCCAATCCATCTCCATCACCTAATGTTTCACAAGTCGAATTGATGGATTGTGAGATATCTCCATTTCCACCATTTCTCGATCCATCATCTGACCATAATCCTTCCATGTCATCCCAAGTTGAGGTCCACCTCACTAATCCTGGTATTGGTGAATACGTGGTCCAAGACATCACCATCACACCCCTCACCATCCCTAGTGCTAAGGATTTTGGTCACCCACGTGACCCACCTTTAGCAATAGGAGCAGTCTATAACATGGGTTCAACTCCAAATAGCATAAATTTTGTATATGGGGGGATTGAATCTTCATCAAGTCTAGCTCCCATAGAAGAACCCAAAGAACCAGAACTTGCCAACATTCCAAACATGACAGGATTTCCATCTCGATATTTCCACATAGTCAATTGGCAAGGCCATGGCCTAGGATTGCATGAACAAGGAGTGCATCAACCTATCGATGTTCCATATCAAGAGGTGCATGACCATTCAGGTCTAGGTTACCACCCACTTTCCACCACCTCTTCTCTTGAACAAGCCTTCCAAAGGCTTAATCTCAATTCAAGAGAAGAAGCCCTCCATCCCGATAATTCTGATGATGAAATCTATGAAGAATTCAAGCTTATGTCGATAATTTTAGATGAATCTAAAGAAGAATCAGAGCCCATCATTCCCCATACCGAACAAGATGAGTTTTATCTCAACATGTTCCCCATCCATGAGCCCATATTTCGCTTGCTTCTTCCACAAGAGCGAGCCACCCCTACCGGTGAACCACCACCTCCATTCCATTAAGCCATTCCATAAGCCAAACTTGTAACATATGTACATAACACAAAAATAGTGGTTTTCACCACTACCAAAAAAAATCAAAAATCAACAAAAATATTTTATTTCTTTGCATTGCATATGTACATATCATTTAGACAAATGCATTTATTTGTGTTGCTTGTTGTTGTTTAGGTTAACCAAGCTCCTAGCATCGATTCTTAAGTTCCATCCATTCCATCCAACCTTATTCACCTTGCCCATAAGTCAACATGAATCCTATTGATTTATTCACCCCACTCCATAATCCATACGATCCGGCTAAGCCAATTCCAATTGACATAAGCCTCATTGATATGGACCAGATTTCCTCACCTCCATCCTTTGCCAAATTTATCTTATCCGAGGAATTGTTAAGGGCTTCCGCCAACTACATTCCTCCATCCCCTCCACCTTCACCTTCACCTTCACCTTTGGATCCCAAGGTTTTCTAGGAAAAATAGATGAGGATAAGCCAGAAGAATTAGATGACATCATAGACTATCCCAATGGCTCTCAAGCCTAGTACCCATTCATAAGCTTAATGGGGCGATACACATTTGTATTGATTTTTGAGACCAGTCTTAGCTCTTCCTTATCTGGGGGTCCTCTTCTATGCATGATTTGATTACTATATATGTATATATACATGGCTAATACACAAAAATATTTGCATACACTTCATTCATAACATTGCATTTCACTTGCATTCACATTCCAAAAATAATGCATTCACCCACATTTCATATTGCATTTCACATTTCATAAAATTGCATGTCATACATTGCATTCACATTCACATCCACATTTCACATTTCATATTAGGGATCATTTATTAAGTTCAAGGTCTTAATTGGTCCAACAAAATTCATGTTGCCTTAATCAGGGGCACCTTCACAAAGTCATCCACACAATTCCACCAAGTCAAATTGCCATTAACACAAACCACATTCACAATTCCTAGGTGTTTTCGGTCACTCAACCACTCCTAGTGTTTTAAGAAACCTCCAAAATACATGTCGAGTTCTTTTAGGACCATTACACATATACACTAAGAAAATCTTGAGTTTTGGGAATTGACTCCAAAACATTCTTGAACCAAACACAATTTCACATCTTAAAAACATCTTGTGTCAAAGAGGGATAACACCATACTTGGTATGAACCTTGAAGTGAAAAGGGTCATCCTTGCTAGTCCCATCATGCAACATAGTCCATAAAAATAGTGGTTCTCACCACTATCACAATTCCAAAAATAAAAGAAAGAGTAGGGAAAAATCCCTAACAAAAACTCTAAATATTTTACATCACACACCACTGATCATTGGGTTGTAAGGATCATACTACATTTCCAGTCAGACGGTTAGGTAGTCATCCCCAAAACTTAAGAGATCAAAAATAAAAGTCATGGACTATGGAGTTAGCCTCCACCGGAGCTATAGATGCTTGAATGGCAGTGGAGTACGCTCATGCGTGGTGACATGTCTCTTTTAAAAGAGACCTCTGACCGCTCATACGGACAAGCTAGCTTCTTGGTTTCATCCATAACAGGTTTACCCAATTTACTCAAGATGAGTTAATGAACTCACTTGCACACACATTGGTTCTTGATTGCCTCGAGTCATTACCATGCTCTTGATTCGGTAAATGAATCCACTACACACACATTTGGTCCTAGAGGGATTAGGCAGTTTTAGTGAGTTTGTTTGATACCACTAGGATGTTTGAGTCTCTAAAAAAGTAGTCTTCCATATCAACATCCATATCTTCTTCCATATCAACATCCATATCTTCTTCCATATCAACATCCATATCTTCTTCCGTGTCACCATCCATGTCACGTAAAAAGCCATTCATCCCATATGCCACCAAGTTTGGTGCCCCTGATTAAACAACAATGCTAGAAAATGGCCAAGAAAAGATCTAAACTATAAATGATCATTAACATTCCATCCATACATGCCATCTTGCATTAATCATCCATAACATATCATATGCATTCATCATAAATAGAAAACATGCATAACACAAAAGCATTCACAAACACATATAACACAAAAGGTAAAAGCCATGTATATATATATGTATAAATATCGCATGTACAATGAGTGCCCAAAGGCTACATACAATAGAGCACCAAGGCTCATATACAAAAAGTGCATCTAAGCACTAGCTAATGCCTATGAGTGGACCCCTATGACCTACTAGGAGCCCTAGACCTAGAACTCTACCTAGACTCAGCTGGCCTAGTCGACTACATCATCGAGAAATATGGAGGATCTAGCAACATGATATGATTAGCCATACATAAATCCTCCAAGGAGTGCACATATGCCTCGCTCACCCAAAGTCACCACAAGTCCAACCCATGTTGATATTCCTTACCTAGAAGCTCTACCTAGAGCCTCATGATCATCTCTCGATCATCCCCACCAGCTCCTCCAATCACCCACTCCACCTGCATCTGAGCTATAGTCGCATCCCATGCACTAAGCTCTACCCATAGCTATGCTACAACCTCATCATGAGACTACACCAAAGCCTCCCACTCTACTCACAACTACTCCATCTCTACCTATAGCCTCACCACCTCGGATATCTCCCCCATATCATCCTCCTCCTCATCCTCCCCTCCACCAACCATAGGAGTCTACTACCTCACACCTCTTAACTTCTTCCTCTGACTTCTAGCTCAAAGGGTCTCGATCACTTTGAAGTCTCATCAAACTCCTCAACATCATCCTCACCATTAACCACCACCTTAGGTACCCATACTAGTTGGGCACCAAACCATGCCACATACTTGGGGTCATCCCCACATCATCCACATCAAGGACCTCCAACTCCTCATCATCCTCAATCACCACCCTCCATAGCTCCACACATGGAAGCCCCACCTCCTCTCAGTACCTCCTATAAAGCATCTAGCTCCTATGATACTCCCTATGATAAGCCAAACTACCACAACACCCATAAGAACTAGAAGTACTCCACCTCACTCTACCTCCTCCCAACTATCCACCTTTGCCTCACCCACCATAATTACTCCCTATCTCTAATCCACCTGGTCCCCCACCAAGGCCTCCACATCACTTGGGTGGATGTTAGTCCAACCCACATATCTTGGTACCACTAGCTCGATCACATCGGATGACTCGATTGTACCTCCTCCACTATCGCCCATATCCTAGCAAAGGGTTGCACACCATCCCACTCACTACAAGGTAGACCCTCCGATCATGCCACACTAAAGTGCTCCCATCCCCAACACTGAAGAAGAAAGTTGCATCCCAAGCCCTTCCTCTTCCACCATGTCACCTCATATAACTCTCGATACACCTACACCAACAAAGTAGGAGCCCATGCATATGGTTATGATGTAGTGAGAAAATCACTCACCAATCCCAATAGGTTCCATGGGAACCTACAACTAGTACTATTGGGAATCACTATGTTCACCAACACGAACATCACCAAGGCCAGGAGGGGCTCCAACTCCTTGTCCACATACATGGTCAAGTATGGAATCCCCCCACTCTCCACCTTCACCTCCTCCCACCTATCCCCAAACATCCTACTCATCTGGGCCTTCTTATCATAGCTCACCTCCACCTTCAACCCCTCCACTAGCACCTTGAGAATGTGATACACATCCTCAAGGGTAATGGTCACCTCCCTGATCAATAGCTAGAAGGTCCCCCTATCCGCATCCCATATCTCAGCCAAAGCTGAAAGATACCCCTCATCCACCCTCACCACATCAAGTCAGGCCACACCCTCTATCCCCACCACCTTCACACATTCCAATATACCTCTGACAATAATTTCCTCATCCTAGGAACAAGAGGAGAAAATCGATGTCGGGGCTCCAAAATCTACAACTGTAGCAATCAACACATTTCATTAGTAAAAAAAAAAAAAAAAATTTTGCACAACACAAAAAGTCTTCAAAAGCATTACCTTGGCAAATCTTGCCTCTACTCCAACCGTAACACTCATTCCCTCCACCGCCATAGCTTCCATACCAAATTTCCACTACCTCACTTCACTCCTCACTCCACTCCACTCCTCAGAACGCAGCTTCTCAAACTTGCAAACACACAAATGAGTTACATTTTCCAACCTACAGGCTATTTATAGCAATTGCAGGTGCATTGAAGTGCCTTGGGGTATTTTAGATAAGCTGAAGCATGCATGGGTATTTTTAGGAATGTTGAAGCATGCAAGGGTATTTTATGGCACCATGAAATGCACAGCATTTCCTGCACCTCAAAAATGCACATGAGTGTTTGATGCATAAATCAAGAAAAGGTAAAATCGATCAAATCGGTAGCTTACCTCCTCCAAATTTCACCCACACATCAATTCCATCATAAAATCAGGTTTTGTGAAAACAAAAATCAGTTTGGATGCATAATTTTTATTTGCGACCAAAAGTCGTAAAAAGCATAATTCCAATTACAAAACGTATCAAACTAGTCCAAATTTTCACAAAATAACCATCTTCATCATCTACATCATAATTCCCATCATCCCACCAATTTCTATGAAAATATGAGTTGATTTGGCCCAATAAATTGAATTTTGTGTCCAAAAGACAAAATTGACCAACATGTTATCCAATGTTCACCAATCAGTTCTATTTTTCACAAATCATCATATTTCATCATCAAAATTTCAAATTTCACCAACATCATACTCCATCATCCATTTCTTTCCACATGTACCAAATTTCAAGTGAATCTTGTATATAGTGGTTTGTTCTATATACTTGGTGATTGCAGCGATTTGCATCCATGCAATTCGGTAAGATGAATGAATCACCATAAGAACACTTGGTCATCATCATCATTCCATATCTCCTAGTTCGAAAGCACAATCAAATTTGGTTCCTCACATTTCAAGTGAACCTTTGACAAGATTAATCTTGCTAAAAAGCTATCATTGATGGCCTAGTTCATGGGGCTTAAAACATGGACAAAATTACATCACATCATTCCCAATTTCCTTGATAGTCATCATAGTGATTGGCTCTAGCTAGGGTGATTGGTTCCATTTGAAAGGAATTATTCTACAGTCACTAGCAGGCCCTCCAAAGTTGACTTCTTTTTTTTTTTGCATCTTCATATTGCATATCAATGAGGCCATACGACAAAATTTATTCAACATCATGGAATCACCCCAAATTTGGGGTAACTAAATTTGATTATGATTTTCCCACAAAGGGATACATCTTACATGATCATGACATCTACATTTGGCACAAAACCCTTCATATATTGGGGAAAAATAGACACAATCATCATCATCATTTCTCCAAAACCCTTCATCTATTGGGGAAAAATAGATGCATTCATATTTCCCATTCCAAAAATCACCCTTCAACCATTGGGGTAAAAAATGGTCGCACATTCCATCATTCCCATTTTCTTCTTTGCACAACATTTCATTCTTTTTCAATTGGCTCATGAGATTCATCCGCAACTCATTCACCAATTGAGGGGGTAAGCTATGCAATAACTCCAAAATTCTTTATTCTTTTACCTTCAATTTTGTCTCCACATTCCAACAAGAGAGAGAAGTTACTTTTGTGCCTAGCCCGATTAGGTGTCTCATATTTTTGCACCATATTGTGTTTCACGCAACATGGTACAAAAAGGGGCATCTATAGACACCAAAATCTAGCCACTTGTCCTCCATCCATGCTTTCCCACCATTTCCACCACCAAAACATAGCCACTTGTCCTCCATCCTAGCTTTCCCACCATTTTCACCTATTATTTATATATATATATATATATATATATATATATATATATTTAAATAATAATATTTTATATATTTTATTATATATATTTATATAAATAAATTAATCCCAGCCATCCGATTTCATTTAATCTCATCCATCCATTCACATCAATCCATGCCACACCCTAAATTTAATATCCACCCTTAGATATGCTTTAATCTCAGCCACACGATTAGTGTCATTGAAACCCTAGCATGCCCTAGGTTGGATTATAAATAGGAGCCATTTTGATGGCTCAACCCCTAAGTTTTCTAACTTATTCCTATTTTTTGAATACCCTAAGTTCCCTGAGGTTCCTTGAGATTTCAAAGTGCCTTAGAGTTCCAACCTAGCATTTGTGCCCTAACCCCACTCCATCCATCATATTCCTTATTCCCTCACTCATCGCTACCATCATCACATCCCTCACCTTCATCAGATCTACTTCTACAGATCTGATCTGACCTCTCGAGCACCCTGTCGCTCTTCACGAGTGCCTTTCTACTCTATGCCATAGTCCCGAGCACCTTACTACTCTCCACCATAGTCTTGAGTGCCTTGTCGCTCTCTACGAGCATCCTACTACTCTCCAAAATGCCCTATCGCTCTCCAGAAATGCCCTCACTACTATTCACGTATACCCTCTTGTTTTAGCCATATCTCACTCATCTAGAGTTTAAAGCCAAATTTTGAAATCAATAGACAAAAGCAACTCAACCCTGACATGATTAGGTCATATTCTACATTAGATCAAGCAAGATCTTCGAGTGTTTCTAGGGCACGACTCACATCATGAGGCTACAATAAATCCAACTATCAATAGACAACAAGCAAGGAGCAAGGTAAATCTATTTTATTTTGTTATATTTCATATTGTTTAATTATGTTTGCATTCATACTATTATAGCTAGGGTTTTAGTTGTGATTTTTGAGGGCTCACATAGTGGAGCCCTCATTATTATTACTAACTCTATGGTGTTTCTTTGTGTGTATATTGGATAGTATATCAGAAGCATTGGATAGCTGATTAAGCTAGAGTGGCCCGACATTGGATATGCAAAAGCCCACTCACACCTATTGGGAGCAGAGACACAACTGAAGACACCACCATTTGTTGTAGCTAGGGTTTCGGAGAACCCTAGCAATATTTGTAAAAATTGTATCAAAGAGGATTCCTAAATCCACTATTGTAACAATGGAGTTTTTAGGCTCCCCTCATTTAATATAAATCTCATTTGTTGTGCAATATATGGTTTATTTGAATTATGTTTTATTTAGCATTGTTTGGTGTCATGTTTTTGTATCTACACATATAACTTATTAACAAATTCTAATATATTGGTAACATGAAATTTTTTTAATGAAACACTTGCAGAATAGCTTGCTTCAACAAATTACAATGGTGAAATTTGGTGCATTCGAGCAACTTGGGAGGAAGTTTTCTTCAATTAAATATCATTTTCAATATGCACTTTCTCAAACAATTCTCCAACCCCTCTTTCCTTGTTTTTTATGGATTTTTAAAATTTTCCAACAACCCCTTTATTTCCTTTTTCTTGTTTGACTTCATAATGCTTTCCAAACCATTCACTTTCATTTTATTTTCTCTTTTTCAACTAGTAACTGCCATTATCCTCCCTTTCCTTTGGTAACACTTTTTACATGATGCTTTCCATTTGAAATCACATTTATTATTCAAGCAAAATTTTATTGACCGAATATTTTAATTGAGTGATTTCTGACCTGCAACACTCATGCACTGATGGCCACCATAATTACCTTTTATTTAAATTGATGAAATTTTATCATATTGCTCCACATTTCAACAAATACGTGCTAGTTGGGAATCCTCATCACTTGATATACATGGATTTTTAGAGGATTCATATTGTCCTCCTACTCACTTGCCATATATTTCTAGATCTCCATACATGGCTTGAACTTCACTGTAATTGCAAGGAAACATCATGTAACAATTACAAATATATGCCTTCACCATCCAATACATTTATCTCTAGTCCAGTGGCATTGTATTGTCATAAAGGAACTATAGCATGAGAATGATAGTGCAATGGATTACACGAATCTAGATCAAACATACTTCCTCTACGTGCATACCTGGTGATAGATACATGTTAGTGTGATCATTGTTCAACCTGTTCATGATTTCATCATTCTTGATAACTCATCCATGTCTAAATTCTCCATTTCTAAAGCTTAGTTTTGCAAAAATAAATTGAATTACATATGGGGTACTCCACCCATGGGATGGATGTATTTACACTAAATATTTTATTAGGTATTCCACCAAATAGATCATCCTCCCACTACCATAAATTTTATTTGAATTTCATGCTTTTTATGATATGTACTTATATATTTTATATGCCACAATCACCTGGTTCATCACTTTGTGAATAAACTACCAATGGGGTAACCTACCAGGTCTGCATAGGTATGGAATACAAGTCACTCAATTCTTTAGAAAGTAGGTTAAGCTTTTAATCAATGGATTCCTCTACCACTGATATGCAATATTCAAGTCTTCTTCATTACTATATTTTAGAGATTGGATTTACAGATCATCCATGGATTCCAATGCCACCAGAGTTCCATGATATCATTATCAAATTTCATCAGTGATAAATAAATATCGTAAAACGTCACTTGATAATCACTTCTCTTTTATAAACCTTACCTTCACTGGTGCATTCTTTGCTTGGATTTTACTAATGTTCACTATATTACATTACTATCTGATTCATATTTGTATGAGGAATATCCTAGTCTTTTTAGACTTTCTTAATATCTTGGTACTCATATCTCCTATCTCTGAAACATTTTTTCCTAACTTCCCATAGTGTCATAAACATTTGGTAAATGAGTGATGTTCACAGTGCACATATAACATCATTATGGTTATATAGAATTTATTGAGTAGTGACAATGGTGCAAACAATGATATTTAGACTTTAACAAACCATATATTCATCAATTCACCACATCAATGACCATATGCTTTTATGTTTGTTCTTTGGGACTATGCTGGATTCCATATGTTGGTGGACTTACATAGTTTCCCGTGTATTCTATAAATTTAACCATACCACAGCCATGATGTTGAGTTTGACCATTTCATCATGTTCATATTTCACTTTGTTTTAGTCCCACATTTGTTTGGAAAAAACGTGATGGAGGGTTTATTAACCAAAACAAACAATCATACAATTGACTCAACTAAGCCATATTATGGTACCTTTGTTCATGCCCTATGTTGATCATTCCTCCACGTTGATCGCGCTCCAATATCGTAACTACTAGTTGGGTAGGGTGGGGGTTTCCCTCGAAAATCATGCTCGTAGATACCTTGTAAATCGTACCCACGTTGACCCTCAAAAATTGTGCCCACCATTTTTTATAACCTACCAACGTAAACATAAAATATTAATTCAAATGTGTATAAAATGACAAACTTTCAATTTGTTACATTTCTTATTTTATTATATATTTTTATTTTCATATTTTATTTTTTATTATTTTTTAATTTTATTTTTTATTTTTTATTATTTGTTACACTAGTTTAAATTACAAACCTTTGCATGATCTACAACATAAATGGAAAATAAATAATTATAAGGATATATGGTTTCCACCATGCTTTGATTTGCATATGGGACACTCCTATGACAAGATTTTGAAAATCCAAGCGACCAAATCTAACAATAATTTATCTCTCAAGAACCCTTCCAAGGAGACCATGACAATGATAAACCCTCAGATTTTATTAACCTTTTATGACACCATGAACTAAAATAAACAATGCAAACCAAAACTCCTTGAACATCAAAAATTTTAAGTGGGTCCCAAAATTTGGGGTACGTTGTGCAATGGCAACATCAAGGACCTTTGTCATTCCATGCCAAAAAACTTTTGGAAGGTTGATGTGCCATAGATGACCTATCACATTATCGATTCCTCTTTTTTTCCTCTAGTTTAGATGTGGTGCCAACTCTTGTCGATTAGCTCTAGTGAAGGATCTTATCATAGATCTTTTGATCATATAACTCTAGAATATTCCTCTAATAATAAAGTCACCAAGTCGAGATATTTTCTTCAACAAGATGATGACATAAATACCCCCACTAGAATCTTGATCTATATTTTGTGAGACAATTTTTGAAAGTCTATATTTGAATCTAAGTCATCAAGTAGAGTCGTCAGGTGAAATATATGGATGCATCTCTATAAGTAGAAAGATAATGACCTTTATCAAAGTCACGATTAGACTTTATTCAATCTTAGTAGGTAAAATATAGAATTTCATCCCACCAGGCATGCCAAACAAATTGTTGTTGTCTCTGAGCACACCCTATCTAGGGAAGAGGATGGTGTGGCACCCATACCTTATGTAGAGTGAAATAATAGGAAGCATCATAGGTTAGATAAGAGGGACTGCCTATAGGGAACCTTTAAGGTTTTTAATTGAATATAGCTTCTTTTTGGATTTCAAGTCCTTAATACATATTGACCTCATAAGTTGAGGTTGGGATGCAGGTAGCAAGGAAATAGAATTGCAATGAAAGTAAATAGAAAATAAATTGAATATGCAAGAAGGTATGCCTAAGCTATGGAGGTAATGCACCAAAAAAATTAAAAATAACCCTTATTTAGGGTTATTTTAAATACAAGTGGTAGTTGAACATAAAAAATATCACCTATGACTAGTGAACACAACTAAGCAAAATACACTATCAAAAATTGAGATAAATCAAGAGGAGGATAGAGAAATTAGTCATGGATTCCATTAACCTACTAAAATAATTATAATACAATGAGGTTCAAATGGTTCTATGCTCCCTATGCATGAGAAATTTTTTAGGATTCCCTTATTATAGTAGGAAGTAAGGATGAAAGGAAGATCCCCCAAGGTTGGGTTTTGGGCATGAGAAAATAGATTCCTATTCCTTTTACAATTTATAAGTTTATAGGAGGGTGCCTTCCCTCTGAAGATCTATGCAAAAGGTCTTTATTATCTTTTGTTTTCATAATAAAAATATTTTTGCAATTGGTACGATGGCAACATCAATTTATCTATATTTAGGTCCATAAATGCTAAAAGCTTCATGGCCTTTGGATAATTGGTGTGGATGAATAGACTCTCTATTACTACATCAAGGTGGATACACCATAAATCTTCTATTATAGCCCTTCTATAATGCATTACTTTACTAACATGATGTAAATTACTTCCATAACTAGTGTAGGTGGATAGGGTAGCCTCATGCTTATGGTGTATAATGGTTGTGATTGGTGTATGATTGGATCTAATAGGCTTAGCCATAGAATTCAATATTTTTAGACACTAGTATATGTCCTTTTTAATTATCTCTTTCTTGCTTCTTCATTCATGTGTATGACTACCACATGTTCCTAGATAGGATGGAACCTCCTTCAAGCAATGGAAGGACTTCTTATTATAGTGCTAGTTATTTCCTCTCATAGGTTTTTGACTAGCTACCATATGTCTCCTTGGATTCAATTAGAGCCTTTCCTCTTTTTTTGGCATATCTTTGGTCAAAAGGACCCCACATGCCATTGGACTAAAAATAAATGGTCCATGGATCTTAGTGTCCTTTCTAGCTTAATTTAGGCAATCATGGAGTATTGTCCATAGATGAAATTTCCAATGGTTATTTTTAATTTTATTTTTTCATTATTCCTTTAAGCTCCTCTCTCTTGACCAAAGGCGATAAGAACATTTTTGATAGGAGGTAAGAATCACCTTTTGCCCATGAAGCCATGGATAGTATCACTTTTTCTAGTATAGCTTAGAGTGAAGTAGGGTTGTAGGGAAAATTTACCTATAATAATAATTTGAGCACCAAATAACTTATTCACAATCCAATATTCCATCAACAAACTAAGCATATTGATATTTGGATGTATTTTTGAATTGGCTTCATACATATGGGATGCTTGGTCCTATTTTTGTACCTCCAACAAAGTGAACAATAAATATCCTAACCAAGGTCATGCTTGAGGTTCCTTTTGCACACATGCAAGAGCTACTTGGTGTGTGAGAGTACCCCTCAAGGGGATAACAAATAAAGATCTCCCTTTGTATCCCTCATTCAACTTAAGGTAAGATGTTGGAATATGTGGTGGTTAATATTTTCTTGATATCATGATTGAATTTTATATTGAATTGTATATATAAGTTCTTTCATATCTTGTATTGTACATATTTAAAAAGTATTTAAAATATTTTATTATTTTAATCATAAATATCAATTACTTAACCTTGACCTAAATGTAACTTGTATTTGGGTATAAATACCCTATCATACCAACCATTTCACTATTGGTTGGAGTATAATTCTATTATTTAATAGTGAGATTAATTGGTTTTCATGGACACTCCCAATTTTTATATGCATTACTTTGTATTATTTTTTTTAGTAATATTGGAAAATGTATTGAATCCATTTTCTTCTAGAAACTAGTATTAAATCTAATAGAATCAACTAACTATGATACCTCAAGAATTGGTTATGATCCATCACTTTTCATTAAAATTAATTTCTTTTTATATCTCTACTCATTTTTACCCCACCCTATTTCTTAATTTTCATCATAAAGCAATCATCTCTCATTATTTCCTATGTAGGAGTTAGTGTGGTCTAATTTTCTTATAACCCTAAACTCCTCTAAAATTCAAGGGGGCTTATGTAATCATATCACCATTTAGTTCAACAATTTATAATTCTTAATGATGTTCATCAAGTATAGTCTTATGTCAGAATAATATTAAAATATAATCAAGCATATAATGTTCAATTAATTTGGTTGGAGGGTTTGGTATTTTGTTAAAAGTGATCCCTTAGGAGGATGGTGACCATGGTTTGAATACCTTAGGGATCATAGAACCAAATAACATGTTACGCTAACATCATTGGCTATGTTAAAAAGTTTACCCCATGCAACTAGAGTTAATAGTGGCAACAAGGTGTAGGATTTGAACCCTTGAAGAGATGATAAATAATGTAACAAGTTACCAATTCCTCTAGTATACAAAAAAAACTAATAATCCAAAATTAAGTCTTAGATAAGTTTACAAGATAAAGAATATATTGGGCATTTATTACGCTAATATTTTACATATTCATAATTTGATGAATGTATCAATAGAAAAAATTGTAAACACCTAAAATTACTCTCATTGAGTTAAAGCATCATTTATAAGACTAATCAAATTATATTAAATTTAATCTCAAGAAAAATATATAAACACTGACACTCAAACATCCATTGACTATTCATAAAACCTTAAACTTGATATTAATTATAATATCAAAGGAGGATGAAAAAATCTATCTAGTTTTTTATAGAGTATTGCACAATGGAGTAGAGTAAACATTTGCATTTTGAACCTGGTCGAGGTGAGAACATTGGAAGATCCCCTGGTGGTCATGGGGTGATCCCTAGGAGTCATGGGTTGATTGATCTGAGAGGTCTAGAGGTGGATAATGGTCATGCAGAGAATACTAACAAAGATACCGATGTGGGGCTCCTTGGAGATCTCTCGGATGGGCCTAGTGTTGAAGTGGAACCCTTGGTTTCTTTCTCTAGAACCCCTACTACTGTGGGGCTCATCATTTCTGCGTCGATGCCCTCACTTGAACCAAAAATATCCTTTACTGATAAATTGAAAGGGCATCTCCATCAGGATCATATAGACAAATCACTAAACATTGGAACCTTAGCCAATGATTTCAAGGAACTCAACCTTCCTGATCATGTCATGGCCTCTATTTTGCGTAGATAATCCCTTTCCCTCATTGGGAATTTCATTGGATCTCAATATGACATAAAATATATCCAAATATGGGTAGTTTGGAAATAGAAACCCGAGGGCCACATGGACCTTATTGTGCTCTCTAGAGGATTTTAATTATTTTCTTGAATAACCCAAGTGATACCAGTCAAATTTTAATGGGAGGACCCTGGTTCTTTGGGATGCAACCCTTATTCATCATGCAGTTGGAACCCTGGTTTCAACCTAGAGATACAAAGCATAAATGTCACCCCCATTTGGGTTAGACTACCAGAGCTCCCCTACCAGTTTTGAGATGAAGGTATTATTAGGAGCATTACTCGTGTTGTTGGTAATCTTGTTGCTCTTGACTCGGATACCAAAGCCCAATCTAGAATGCCCTATGCACAATTTTGCATCATGGAAAACCTCAATTCTCAACTTTCAATGTTCATTTACCTAACATGTGTTTCTTATAATCAAAGATAGGCTTTTGAATATGAGAATAAGCCTACCTTCTTTGTGGAATGCTAGAATCAAGGACATCTTAGATCTAAATATCCCATGATAAGGAAATAACAACAAGTAAAGGTTGGGGTTTGCAATGAATTTCATAAATAAGATCACCCCAAAGAGTAGTGTCCACTACTTAAGAAATAATCCCAAGGAGCACATCCTTTTGGTAAATGATTCTCTAGTATAAACCATTAGCAATATGGAGGACCCCCTAATTCAAAATCTCAAATTGACAAAGGGAAGAAAATTGAAGCTCCTACTGAATTGAAGGATAAAACCACGGGACCAACAAGGTATTTTATCTCTTTGGAAAATCAAATAAATTTGAATTTCTTGCTAACAAATGTAGTGAAATCCCTTTTGAAGGGTTTATCATTGGAAAAATCACCCATCCTAATGCCACCCTTTCTAACCAAGGTGTGCCTAGTTGACCTTCCTCTTGAGGTGATGCATGTGTCTCCATTAGCATCCCCTATTGTTGGTTTCCAATCTCCATTTTCCTTCCCCTCTCCCTCTTTTCTCGCTTCCTCCTTTGCTTCCCCATCTAAAGGTCGACCTGCATCTAAATCCCTTCTCCCTTCTACTGCATCTCCTCCATTAATTTCCCCCTATCAAGCTTGTATCCCCTTAGTATCCCTCTACTCCATCCCCACTATTGGAATCTCCCTCTAGTGGTCGTCTCCCATCTAGTCCCCTTTCACCACCCTTGTTTGGTCGGTCCTCTCCTCATCCTCTTGAGTGTGTCATAGGGATCTATTCAATGGATTTGTTATCTTTTGGGACCCCTACCCGCATCCCTATCTTCTCTAGTGGAGGTGAGTTTTCAAGCCCCTCCATGAATAATATTAGGAGCCATAAAAAACCCTAGAGCAATGTGGGTATGGAAAAAAGGATAGGTCGACCCCCAAAACTTGATCAAAGGAAGAAGTAGGTGGTGGATGACATAGCTAATGGTGTCCAAACAACACTATTATCTTCCTTATCTCCTATTAAAGAGATATCCAAGGAAGAAGGCAAGAGACCCAAATCCCCTCAGATTAAAGGAGGGAAAAAACTACTTTCAAATCATGCAAATGAAGGTCCTATTATGAAATGCTAGAGGTCTCAACAGAGCAACAAAACAAAGGGTTTTATATTCCATATAGAAATAATTTAGACCTTCAAACTTCATTATCCAGGAAACAAAAGTAGAAAATATGAATACAGGAAAAATAGTTAATTCTATGTGGAACAACTACAAATTTGTTGCAAGCCCAACTCATGGTTATTCGATCAATGTGAATGGTGAACTTATTTATCTCAATGACAAGGTCATTAATATCCTATTCGCATGTAATAAAACAAAAAAGAAATTTTCTATAACCAACATGTATGCCCCAAATAACTTCAATGAGAGAGTTTCCTTGTAGGACCTCCTTTCATAGATGTGCAATTCCTTTTCCTACCATGAATGGATGTTGGCTAGTGATTTCAACAACCCCTTGCACCCCAATGAAAAATATGGAGGGGCTCCAATCACCACTAGGAACTATGAGCAATTTGTTGACTTTGTTGACACCAATGAATTGATGGATGTTGAGTTAAGAGGATCTTTGTTTACATGGATGAATTAGAGATAAGGTGATCAACTCATCCTAACTTAGACTGGATATATTTTTACTATCCAAAGAATCTATACTATATTTTGGTGATACCAAATTATCATCCTTTTTGAGAATTGCTTCTGAACATAAGTCGATGTTCTTGAAGTTTCAAGACCTAATCCTATCTACAAATCTTATTTCAAATTTGAAACCATTTGGTTTCAACACCAAGAGTTCAAATCAAGGGTTTTGGAATGGTGGCATAAACCATTTAATGGATCCCATGTTTACCAAGTTTGTGTGAAACTAAAATTCCTCAAAAATTAGCCTTAAGATATGAAATAAGGAGGTGTTTGTTAATATATTTGAAATGTGCAAAGTAATATGCTCTCAACTGAAAGAGATTGAAGATCATGTCCAGAGTGGAAATGCCACCAACAACGTTAGAAGATAAGAGAATATCCTCCTCATTAAGTTCCACAACTCACTAAACAAGGAGGAGAGCTCCTGGAACCAAAAATATTGAACAACCTGGCTCAAATAAGGGGACTCAAAAATAAAATAATTTTACACAACAACAATGAGGTATAGAGGTACAAATACTATCAGAATTCTTCACAAAGTTGATGGGTCTACAACTAAAAATATTGAAGATATCATAACAGAGGTAGTTGAGCATTTTTGCAACATCCTTGGACCATCCCAGCCTTACCCAGAACACCTATCAGAATCACTGCTCCAGCACATTTTTCCTCTCATGTCTTAGGATGACAATGAATTTTTGCTCCAACATTTCTCTCAAGATGAGATTAAAGAAGCTTTGTTCTTCATGTCTATCGATAAGGCACTTGGCCCAGATGGGTTTATACCAAGATTTTTCAAAACCTTTGGGAAAATATTGGTGAGGATGTGTTAGCTACCATCTAGGAAATCCAAAGGTCTAATTTTATTTTGGGAGATCTTAATTCCACCTTCCTCACCCTCATCCCAAAATCCTATGAGGGCCTTTCCATGTCTGATTTCCACCCTACCAATATTTGCAATTTTTTGTATAAAATTCTTACTAATACTATGGCCAATATAATGAAACACATCATCCCCCACATCATAGATCAGTTCCAAGGTTGTTCTGTCCAAGGTAGGTTCATAAAAGATAGCATGATCACCATTCATGAGCTTATCCATTCTGTGACTATCAACAAGGTGCCTAGTTTTTCCCTAAAATCTCGATACCAGTAAAGTGTTTGATAGAATCTCTTGGGATTTCCTCCTTGTTGTTCTTATCCATTTTAGATTTCACCCTAAATGGGTTTGACTAATTAAAGCTTACACGTCCTCAACTTGGTTCTCAACATTAGTTATTGAGGTAGTGGTTTGTTATTTTAGAAGCATATGTAGAATTATACAAGGGTACCCCATGTCTCTGTTCCTATTTATTTTAGTTGTTGATTGCATAGGGAAGGCCCTCAAGGTTGATTACACATCTAGGGATATTTGTGGTATTAAATCTTCTTCTAGGCTCACACTCGTATCCCAACAATAATTAATGGATGATACTATACTGTCCAACCTTTCAAGCATCCCATAATCTATAACCATCAAGTCCATTTTGGAGGTGTATGAGAGGGTTGTTGATCAGAGAGTCAATTATCTAAAAATTAGCATTTACTTTATTAACACTCCAAATTAGAGATAGGTAAAAATTTCTAACATCATGGGATGTGTCATTCTAAATTTTCCAGTGACCTATCTAGACCTTCCTCTATTTCAAGGAAGCCCAAAAGAGAGATTGTGGGATAACGTGATTTAGTGTGTAATAAAGAAATTAGTTGGGTAAAAGGGAGCCCTCCTTAGCAATGCATGGAAGTTTAAATTGGTCCAATCATACCTTCAAAGTATTCCCATTTACTTTGTATTCTTATTCAAAGCTCTGATAGTTGTGTACCAAAATTGAACAAATTCAAAATAATTTTCTCTAGTGTGGATTAGAATATAAATTCAAGTTTTCCCTTGTAGCATGTGATAAATTCTATCTCCTGAAGAGTAGGTATTGGCTAGGATTACAAAAATTCCATAAAATTAACATGAAAATGATCTCTAAGAAAGGTTGGAAAATAGTCACTAACTACCCTATTCAGTGGGTGGAAATTATGAAAAAGAAATATCTTAGACAAGGTTCCCTACTAGATGATTCCCCCTTTCTGACTAGGTCTGCTTCCTAGAACTCAATGTGCCATATTAGATATATTTTGCATGAAGGAATTAAGTGGAGGCTAGGTTATGGTTCCCACATCAAATTCTGGGAAGATCCATGGATTATCGTACATCCCTTGATTCATGACCAATTAGTAAGCAACTTTAAAGTCATTTTTGACCAGTTATTTGGACCTAAAGTTAGTGATTTTATTTCTCATAAATTTGCTCCCCCTAGATGGGTGAATTTTCCCCATGATATGGGAAGCATGGAGAAACGTGCTTCCAGCCAACATATATTAGAGATGCTCTACTTTTAGGTGATCTCGAGTCTCTATTGTAATGATATTTCCTTCTGGTAGCTAAGTGAATTTGGGTTGTTTTCAATTAATTTGACTTATACTTCCATGATTGAACCTGAGGATGATTTATTACCATTCAAACTCATTTGGATAAAGAAACTCATTCCTAAAATTACTCATTTTATTGGTTGGTTGTTCAAAATAGACTCCTCACCACTAACAATCTCATAGCTTGGGGTATGGTCCTCCCGAATAGATGTTTTCTTTGTCAGTTTTCCTGGGAGTCGGTTCACCACCTCTTCATGGAGTGTCCCTTTTTTGTTAAAGTTATTTTATACGTTCTATCCCTGGTTTCTCTTACCTGGGTTATCCCCATGTCTGTGATTGATATCCCTATATAATGGCCTAACCCCTTCCATTCCACTTACCTCAAGTATTGATGGTTTATCATTCTTCCCTATTTTATGTGGAAGGTGTAGCTAGAGCAAAATAACAAAGCTTTTTGAGATACCTATCATGATTGTGAGTCTATTTCCTAAAGTATTTTTAGCATCGCATCTGAAAATACCAACCTCCTTTTATACGAGGACTATAGCATATCTCCTTTTGAATCCTAGTTGGTCAAGTTCATCAACCTATCTTTCAAAGTCTCAAATCAATCCCACCCTATTGTGGATAGATCCCTTATGTCTTGGCTTCCCCCTCCCCCTCATTGGGTCAAACTAAATTTCTATGGAGCATCCAAAGGTAATCCCGATAGAGCCAACTATGGAGGGGTTATTCATGATGAAAGAGGTAAAGTTCTCATGGCCTATGCTAAGAATTTGGGAGTTCAGTCAAACAATTTTGTAGAGGCCAGAGCAATCTTCTATGGTATCCAAGTCACGTTAGACCTCAATTTTCAAAGAATTATTGTTGAAGGTGACCACCTTGGAACATTGCTCCTCCTATCCATGAGATCATCCTCTACCTTCATACAATTAGTAATATATCGATCCAACATGTGTATAGGGAAGGAAAAAAAGTGGTTGATGTGTTAGCAAACTTTGGGTTTATGCTAGAGTCCTTTATGATGTAGCATCAATATTTTTCCTAAAGCATATTAAATTTTTGCCATGGGAATGAGGCCATTACTTATGAGTAGCACCTTCCTTACTATGAGTGATCTATGCCACCATTTCTAGAGCAAGAATGGATGGGGTTGTATGAACAGGTGCTACCATTTCTATTGGGTTAGTTTTTACTGCCCATATCTACTGACTTGGCACCTATATTCAAGCCGAGGATACATGAACCAAAGTTTCAAGGTTCACATTCCAAGAAGCCATTATGATCTATATTGGGACTGTATTGACCATAAAATCATGTGCGAGGGTTATTATTTTAAGACAAAAATTAAGCACAACATTAATATCGATGGTATTAAATGTTTTTATCCCAATGCTTATGCCTACATAGTCATCAGTCATTGGAAAAGAGCAAACAATCTAGGGATAAAAATAGAGTGTCGAGCAAGAAAAAAGGACAGAAAATGTGACTCTAATCATGTTTTTATTTATGCCTGTGAGACTGATATCATCACCAATCATGGCATGATCACCTCTTTGTGTTGAGTTGATACTCCACTAGAGTGTAGTGGTAGAACCACCTATCTTATGTCTAGCATGGAGATCAAGATGACTTGGTGGATGTGTAGCTGCCACACGTGGAGGAGGACTGAAGAGGTGTGTCCCCAGCGGCCCACTTTTGCTACTACTACCAGTTCCAAATACTTCTACCAGTGAGGCTCCTCATTTTATCCACCTCTTTTTTTGGAAATCTATCATTGTTGGACATTTTGAGTCAAAGTTGTCATTGATGTCAAGGAACGAAGTTGTCATTGATGTCAAGGAATAAGCTACAGTTGATGTCAAAAGGTCAAAAGGAATAATGCGAGAGGTTGATTGAAAAGATGTCATAATATTATTTTTATATTATGTGAGGCAAAATAAAGTTTTGTTAAAACAATAAAGGGTTTTTATTAAAACCATGGTGGCAAAATGATTTTTTATTAAATCATTATGAGCAACAAAAATTTTTATTTAACCCCCAAGGAGGCTTTAATTTTTATAAAGCCAAAGGTTACAAAGTTAATTTATAAAATTTAAATTCTAAATAGAATTTAAATGATTTATAAATTAATTATGCATATTATAAAGGCATCGACGTCCAAGTTTAATACACCATCGACGTGCAATATTTGGAAGGCAAAAGGTATTTAAACCTTTGCCTAAGTTCAAAACCAAGTATTCAAATTTCCTTCAATTATTTTCATGCCAAAAATCATGCTAAGATTCATGGAGAAAGTGCCAAGGAGCAGCGAACAAAAGGCTCATGCATTCAGTGAGAAAGGAGCGCATCGAACATGCTACGTGGCAAGAGGAGAAGGGAGCCAAGGGCTCTAAAGGATTCGAAGAAATATTAAAGTACCTTCTATGCTTTTAGTGGGCACGTGAGCGCTTGGCTCACATGGCTAGCAAGCCACGACCAAGGTGCTAGCAAGGGAGAGAGTGCAAGATCGAATCCCATAAAATATGGAGCGGGAGATATAAAAAGGTTTTTATATTTTTTATTTAATTTTTAATTAAGTTGCTAAGGTTGTGGAGAGATAAGGGTTGTTAATAGAAATAAAAATTATTCTTTGCTTTGCTAAGGCTAGGGAGAGATAAGGGGTAAATTGGTTATGATATTTACCTAAGTGGTAAATGGAAATTTACTAGGGTAATATTGTTTTTACCTTAGGGAATTAAAAATTGATTTATTGCATATATTTGGTAAAGTGACTTAATCAATTATTGCAATATTGAGAAGAGTAAGGTGTGTTTGGTCAATTATTGTTGATGGATGATTTCTTTAAGATGGAGTAATAAGGTGTATGTAAGTTTTGATATTTACATTGTATCTTTGAGAGAGTTTATCATCTTATAACTTCTTTGAGCTTGGAAAAGAAGTGTTTGTGGTTGTGGTAGATTTTTGAGGTTCCTTCATCATCAAGAAAAAGGTATGGGCACATTCTTCCATAGTTGAGTTGATTGGTTGGTTTTCTGGAAAACAAGTTTGGAGTGAAAAGGACTTAAGTAGGTCTCCTTATTGAGTGTGTTGAGTTAATGCTTCAAGGTTTTCTGGAATAAAGAGTTGTTGTTAAAACCTTGTTTTATAAGCATTGTTGTTGAAGCCATTGGTTGAGTGAAGAACTTGAACTAGGGTTTGAAAAGAACATGAGTATCATTGTTATGTGAGATTGTTTTATAAGCATTGTTGTTGAAGCCATTGGTTGAGTGAAGAACTTGAACTAGGGTTTGAAAAGAACATGAGTATCATTGTTATGTGAGATTGGTTGATAAGCATTGTTGGAAACATTTTGAGTGAAGGTTCATATGCTTGGACTAGGGTTTGTAAGCAAGGATTGTTTCATTGAGTGATTGGTTGAGTAGAGTTGGTTGAGCCTAGTCAAGTGGATGTGTGAAGTGATTGTTCAAGTTCTATAAAACAAACTATTCTATATTCTGAATTGATTTGAGGAAGTGATTGAACATTGAGGTGATTGTGAAGCATATTGAGTCTCTAACAATTCTTTTATGTTTTTAAAGAGTGATTGAAAGTGATTGAGCATTGAGGTGATTGTGAAGCATATTGAGTCTCTAACAATTCTCTATATGTTTCTAAAAGAGTGATTGAAAGTGATTGAGCATTGAGGTGAATGTGAAGCATATTGAGTCTCTAACAATTCTTTGTATGTTTCTAAAAGAGTGATTGAAAGTAATTGAGCATTGTGATGAGTATAGAGCATATTGAGTCTCTAACAATTCTCTTTATGTTTCTATGAGATTGGACAAGTTCTAGTGTGGACTTGTTGAGAAGATTTGAGGTAAGTCTTTGAGAAGACTTGTGGATAGATTTGGGTAAGCTTTTGTGGAAGCTTACAATACAGATTGAGAGCAGATTTGGATAAGTTCTTGTGAGAACTTATTGAGCAGATTGGACAAGTTCTAGAGAGGACTTGAGGACAGATTGGTGTGAGATTTTGTGGAAGCTTACAAGGTATATTTGAGACAAGTCTTTGAGAAGACTTGAGAGCAGAGTTGATTGATTGATTTGTTCAAACCTTGAGTTAAGGTTTGGGGCAGATCCAATAGAGTTGATTTGAGATTGAGTCAAGCTTTGAGTTAAGGCTTGAAGATAGATATTGAGGATAGATTTGTGCTAGACCAAAGGACTATGTTTAGTACAGATTCAAGGATAGATTTTGGTGTAGATTTGAGGATAGGTTTGTGCTAGACTAGAGATAGATATTGAGGATAGATTTGTGCTAGACCGAAGGACTATGTTTAGTACAGATTTGAGATAGATCTTTGGAGGTGATAGAGTTGAGGATAGATATCTCTAGCCAGAGTAGGGAAGACAGGTGTCTTCTATGGATAGAGTTCCATTTGCTAAGGGTAGTGGAGGCAGAGGTCTTCTAGAGGATCACCAACTAGAGTAGAGTTAGGATATTGGTGTCTCCTATGGATAGAGATCCATAAAATTTGATTAGGGGATTGGTGTCTCCTTTGGATAGAGATCCATAAATATTGTAATAGGGAAAGGATTCCCAAGAGATTGATTGAGAAAATTTTAGTGAAATATTTTCTCCGTGGAGTAGCCCACATTGGGTGAACCACATAAATTTTGGTGTCTCTATTGTGTGTGGTGATTTATGCATTGCTTTTATTACTACTATTGATATTGCTATCTATACATTGCATAATATTGATTGGGAAAGAAAAGTAAAAAGTGGTCTTATACTATTCACCCCCTCTCAGTATAAGCTTGTGTTCTTCAATTGGTATCAGAGCGGGTTCCTTCGAAAGAGTTTAACAGCTTGAAGGAAAAGCTAACAAGAACACAATGGATTCTAAGAATGGATCATCAGATAATTCAACACTAGTATTTGATGGAAGTGACTACATATATTGGAGTATGAGAATGAAGATTTACCTGATGGCACTTGGCAATGAGATTTGGGAAGTAGTTGAAAATGGATACATACCACCAGTTGATCCACCTACAGATAAGGAAGGTAAGCTTCTACAACATTACAATTCAAAAGCAATGAATGCAATTTTGAGAGGTTTGCATAGAACAGAGTCCATAAAAGTTATGCATTGTCAAGATGCAAAAGGAATGTGGGATAAATTGCAAAGTATATATGAAGGAGATAAAGGTGTCAAGAAAGCAAAGATACGAAATCTCAAAGGACAATTTGAAGAGTTAAGAATGAAGGATGAGGAAAACATTAGTACTTATCTACTTTGAGTCGATGAGGTTGTTAATGCTATGCAAGGACTTGGACTTAAGGTTGAAGAATCGGATGTTTGTGATAAGGTCTTAAGATCTCTTCCAAAAATATTTAGTGAAAATATTTCTGCTATAGAAGAATCAAAGGATGGTGATTCTTTGACAAGAGATATGTTGCTTGGTATTCTTACAACTTTTGAGTTGAGAACAAAAGAACCTAATCCCCAGAAGGAAGCAACCTTCAAAGCAATCAAGAAGACAAAGGGTAAGAAGTCAGAATCAAGCAATGAGTCATCCAAGTGATGAAGAAGCTAATTATGGTAGAAGGAATAAGGATTCAAGAAGATCTAGAGATGCAAAATCTATTAGATGTTTCAATTGTGGAAAGTATGGTCATTATGCAACTGATTGTCAAGAAGCTAAGAATAACAATGATGAAGAAAAATAGGATCATAGAAATAGGGAATCAGAAAGATACAGGCATCAAAATAAAAGCAAGGATGGACAAAGCAGACAAGGAAAGAAGTTCTTCCAAAGGCAAAAGAGGAGCTACTATGCAGACAAGGCAAGTAAGTACTCAAGTGATAGTGATAACAATTTTTTAGATAATGATAATGATGAAGTCCTATTTATGATTGAAGAAAAAGAAGTCAAGAAAAGGTCACCAATAATTCTCAAGTGTTTTAGATGTGGTAACTTTGGACATCTTGAAGATAGTTGTACAAGAAATGGTTTCAGTTTTAGTGATGATGAATATGAAGATACACTTGAAGGACCAGAAGAGAATATTCTAATGGCTCTAGAGAAAGAAGAAAGTGATCCTATAGAAGACAAGTCAAAAGAAAATGAAGATGTGGACAAAGGCAAAAAAATAGAGGAAGAATCAGATAAAGAAGGATATGATCTCAAGGGAGAACTTATTTATGCTCTTGACATAGTAAAGAAGGTAAGAAAGCAAAACTCTAAACTTGAGTTTCAGTTTCAAGAATGTGATGAAGAGAGAAAAATGCTTATAGAGGATCTAGACAAATCAAAGGCTAAGACAAAGAAGTTCAAGGATAAGTTAGAAGCAAAGGTCTTAGAATGTGAAAGGCTAGAACAAGAGGTAGCTTCATTAAATATGGAAGTCAAAAACTCCAAATTCAAGCTACAAGGGTTCAAAAATAGCTCAAAGAACTTAGATAAGTTCATCAAGATACAAAAGCCTACATCAAGCAAGATAGGTCTTGGATTTGAACAGGAACAAAAGAAATGGGAAGAGAAGTCAACCTCAAGCTCTGAAGGAGAAGAAACTTTAGAAGAAGACAATGTAAGAGAAAGTGAGACATCTGAGGATGAGTTGGACAACAGAAAGTTCAACAAAGCGAATAATGCACAAAGAAGAAATAGATGGAACAACAATCAGAATAGGTCAAGAGAGACTAAGAGACCAATGAGGTCAAGACAAGGGAATTTCAATGGAAGGTGTTTCTCATGTCACAAGTTTGGGCACATGGCTTCACAGTGCAGGACACATGAAAGACAGGAATATGGGAACAAACATCTTTTCCATGGGTATTGCTACTCATGTAATCAGTTTGGTCACAAGGCAATGAATTGCAGGGTTCATGATAGAAAAGGATATGGCTTCACTAGGAGAAATCCTAAGACATTTGCACCTCCAAGGAATAATAACATTAAGTGTTATAAGTGCAATAATGATGGACACACAACAAAGTGGTGTAGAGCAGACATTCCAGAATCAAGTATGAACAGGAACAGGAACGAATAGAAAAGGGATATGGATATGAACAGGAACAGGAACAGGAACAAGGATATGAACATGAACAAGAACAGGAACAAGAACAAGAAAATGAACATGGACATGGAAAGGAATAATCAGAGGAATCAGAAGGATCAGATAAGAAGAAAAGAGGATAAAGGTAAAGACCAGTGCTTGCTAGGAGTAGAAATACTCCCACCCCAGAATTAACCACCTCAAGAGGAGGTGGGGGAGGGGCTAAGCTAAGAGACTCATTCTTAGCCCCGAGCCCCAAAGGTGACCCTTTGCCATTGATGTCAAAAGGGGAGAGATTTGAGTAAGGGGGAGAGATTTGGTATTTGAGTAAAGAGGAGAGATTTGAAGAGAGCATTGAGCCGGGGGAGCAATGTCCCAAGAGGAGAAGAACAAAGAAAAGGTTAAGTTTTTGGTAAAAATAATTTGGGTTGCCATCAATGACAAAGGGGGAGATTGTTGGACATTTTGAGTCAAAGTTGTCATTGATGTCAAGGAACAAAGTTGTCATTGATGTCAAGGAATAAGCTATAGTTGATGTCAAAAGGTCAAAAGGAATAATGCGAGAGGTTGATTGAAAAGATGTCATAATATTATTTTTATATTATGTGAGGCAAAAATAAAGGGTTTTTATTAAAACCATGGTGGCAAAATGATTTTTTATTAAATCATTATGAGCAACAAAAAGTTTTTATTTAACCCCCAAGGAGGCTTTAATTTTTATAAAGCCAAAGGTTACAAAGTTAATTTATAAAATTTAAATTCTAAATAGAATTTAAATGATTTATAAATTAATTATGCATATTATAAAGGCACCGACGTCCAAGTTTAATACACCATCGACGTGCAATATTTGGAAGGCAAAAGGTATTTAAACCTTTGCCTAAGTTCAAAACCAAGCATTCAAATTTCCTTCGATTATTTTCGCATCAAAAATCATGCTAAGATTCATGGAGAAAGTGCCAAGGAGCAGCGAACAAAAGGCTCATGCATTCAGTGAGAAAGGAGCGCATCGAACACGCTACGTGGCAAGAGGAGAAGGGAGCCAAGGGCTCTAAAGGATTCAATAAAATATTAAAGCACCTTCTACGCTTTTAGTGGGCACGTGAGCGCTTGGCTCACATGGCTAGCAAGCCATGACCAAGGCGCTAGCAAGGGAGAGAGTGCAAGATCGAATCCCATGAAACATGGAGTGGGAGATATAAAAGGTTTTTATATTTTTTATTTAATTTTTGATTAAGTTGCTAAGGTTGTGGAGAGATAAGGGTTGTTAATAGAAATAAAAATTATTCTTTGCTTTGCTAAGGCTAGGGAGAGATAAGGGGTAAATTGGTTATGATATTTACCTAAGTGGTAAATGGAAATTTACTAGGGTAATATTATTTTTACCTTAGGGAATTAAAAATTGATTTATTGCATATATTTGGTAAAGTGACTTAATCAATTATTGCAATATTGAGAAGAGTAAGGTGTGTTTGGTCAATTATTGTTGATGGATGATTTCTTTAAGATGGAGTAATAAGGTGTATGTAAGTTTTGATATTTACATTGTATCTTTGAGAGAGTTTATCACCTTATAACTTCTTTGAGCTTGGCAAAGAAGTGTTTGTGGTTGTGGCAGATTTTTGAGGTTCCTTCATCATCAAGAAAAAGGTATGGGCACATTCTTCCATAGTTGAGTTGATTGGTTGGTTTTCTGGAAAACAAGTTTGGAGTGAAAAGGACTTAAGTAGGTCTCCTTATTGAGTGTGTTGAGTTAATGCTTCAAGGTTTTATGGAATAAAGAGTTGTTGTTAAAACCTTGTTTTATAAGCATTGTTGTTGAAGCCATTGGTTGAGTGAAGAACTTGAACTAGGGTTTGAAAAGAACATGAGTATCATTGTTATGTGAGATTGTTTTATAAGCATTGTTGTTGAAGCCATTGGTTGAGTGAAGAACTTGAACTAGGGTTTGAAAAGAACATGAGTATCATTGTTATGTGAGATTGGTTGATAAGCATTGTTGGAAACATTTTGAGTGAAGGTTCATATGCTTGGACTAGGGTTTGTAAGCAAGGATTGTTTCATTGAGTGATTGGTTGAGTAGAGTTGGTTGAGCCTAGTCAAGTGGATGTGTGAAGTGATTGTTCAAGTTCTATAAAACAAACTATTCTATATTATGAATTGATTTGAGGAAGTGATTGAACATTGAGGTGATTGTGAAGCATATTGAGTCTCTAACAATTCTCTTTATGTTTCTAAAAGAGTGATTGAAAGGTTGAGTACATTGAGGTGATTGTAAGCATATTGAGTCTCTAACAATTCTCTATGATTTTAAAGAGTGATTGAAAGTGATTGAGCATTGAGGTGAATGTGAAGCATATTGAGTCTCTAAACAATTCTCTGTATGTTTCTAAAAGAGTGATTGAAAGTAATTGAGCATTGTGATGAGTATAGAGCATATTGAGTCTCTAAAAATTCTCTTTATGTTTCTATGAGATTGGACAAGTTCTAGTGTGGACTTGTTGAGCATATTTGAGGTAAGTCTTTGAGAAGACTTGTGGATAGATTTGGGTAAGCTTTTGTGGAAGCTTACAATACAGATTGAGAGCATATTTGGATAAGTTCTTGTGAGAACTTATTGAGCAGATTGGACAAGTTCTAGAGAGGACTTGAGGATAGATTGGTGTGAGATTTTGTGGAAGCTTACAAGGTAGATTTGAGATAAGTCTTTGAGAAGACTTGAGAGCAGAGTTGATTGATTGATTTGTTCAAACCTTGAGTTAAGGTTTGGGGTAGATCCAATAGAGTTGATTTGAGATTGAGTCAAGCTTTGAGTTAAGGCTTGAAGACAGATATTGAGGATAGATTTGTGCTAGACCAAAGGACTATGTTTAGTACAGATTCGAGGATAGAGTTTGGTGCAGATTTGAGGATAGGTTTGTGCCAGACTAGAGATAGATATTGAGGATAGATTTGTGCTAGACCGAAGGACTATGTTTAGTACATATTTGAGATAGATATTTGGAGGTGATAGAGTTGAGGACAGATATCTCCAGCCAGAGTAGGGAAGATAGGTGTCTTCTATGGATAGAGTTCCATTTGCTAAGGGTAGTGGAGGCAGAGGTCTTCTAGAGGATCACCAGCCAGAGCAGAGTTAGGAGATTGGTGTCTCCTATGGATAGAGATCCATGAACTTTGATTAGGGGATTGGTGTCTCCTTTGGATAGAGATCCATAAACATTGTAATAGGGAAAGGATTCCCAAGAGATTGATTGAGAAAATTTTAGTGAAATATTTTCTCCGTGGAGTAGCCCACATTGGGTGAACCACGTAAATTTTGGTGTCTCTATTGTGTGTGGTGATTTGTGCATTGCTTTGATTATTGCTATTGATATTGCTATCTATACATTGCATAATATTGATTGGGAAAGAAAAGTAAAAAGTGGTCTTATACTGTTCACCCCCCTCTCAGTATAAGCTTGTGTTCTTCAATCATATTATGAACCAAATCACCATTGGACATGGTATGTCCCGTGTGTCAAGTTATTCCAGGGCAACTCAAACCAATCAATAGTTCAAGGTAAGCTCTTGGAAAAATAAAATAGGTATGAGTCCACCCTGGTCATTGAAGGATTTTCTTTTAAATCAGCCTACACACAATGAAAACCAAAGCATCTTTGTGTTGAATTACAAGTTATATTACATCTGCATCCAAATATTTTTTGGGGTTAGGATAATAGCTTTACTCAAACTTGAGCACCTACAATTAGACCCTTTGGTTTATGAGATTATGGCTTCTCGAGGATTTTCTTGAAGAAATTTAATGGGCATGACCATGATATTTTGGAATAATTTATTCAAAGTTGGGAAAGTGGCACTGTGTCCTTGAAGGGACTCACATTTGTTTTTACCATTGAATTTCTAGCTAAAATTACGAAACTTCCCAATTATGGGGAGATTATCTGTAGAGATAAGAATTCAATGACCGGTGAACTGGTTTACTTCCATGACAAAGGAAAGTTTCTATAGAAAAATAAAAATGAGTTCATCCAGGAAGACCTCCATCCACATTGGAATAGGGCCTTAGTTTTGATCATGCATTAATTATGGATGAACCATATTCCCCCCTCTACAACTTCCATATGGCATTCCTAAATTTTCAAAAATATATCAAGCAAATTAACATCTCAATGTACTTATTTTGGTGGATGGAAATATCTATCAATAGCATCCGTAAAGGAAAGTCTACTTACCCTAAACACCAGGGTCTCCATTTGATTATTTACAACTATATTAGCCAAAATATAGACCATAAAATCATTGAAGTTGTTATACTAAATACCATGCTTTATACCATACTAGGCTCTCCTATGGTGGTTGTGGATGTTGCCTTTGAAGTTCCAGTAATTGATGTCAACAATGGGACTCCTAGAAAAGTGGATAGACAGAGAGTGTTACCCCTAGTAGGACCATATTCTTCTCCTACAAGGAGCTTAAACCATGTCAAGAATGCAAGCGAGAAAGGCAAAAGTCCCTCCCCTACTTGTAAAATATAGAAGACCATAGTAGGTTCATCTCTAAGGTCTCACTACATTCAACAAATGGGATATGTTGACCAGATCACCAACCTGGAAGACATTATCACCTTAGCAATGTTGATGCTCTTGAGAGCAAGAAAAATCATCAATCAGATGAGCGTGTAGAAAAATTGACCACCCTGGGGAGGATGATCCCAAAGAAATTGATGATGATGATTATATTCTAGAGTGACATGACCCCCTTGACCCCTACTATTTTATCCATTTTTGTTTGTAGTATAGTTTCTTTTGTGTTCCTTTGGTTCCTACAGGTCGTTATCACTAAGTACCTCTTTAGTTTTTTTGTGTGGCCACAAAATTTGGCCCCTTTTTGGCTTGCTCTATATTGAGTCAAACCTTCATGGGATCCTCTCTATGACTTGTATAGAAGGTTTTGGGTCCCTTTCAAAACCTATTATCAATAAAAAAATGATATCAAATATATTAATCTAAGTCAACTTGATCAAAGTTAATACTTTTCTTCATCAATTAATTAGTATGACTTTATATCCTAACCCTTTTTACTTTATTATCATAGTTTAGTAAGTGATGAGTGGGAATCCCTTTTTAATGTAAGGGTGACCCTAGATCATTAGGGTTAGGGTTAGATAGGTCATCTAGTTATTTTGGTTGTCTACTTTTAGCCAATCCTAAAGCATGAGGGTAGGATGAGTTTTTGCTTTCTATTACAATGTAAGAGAGGTGAAGGTATCCTAAAAAAATATATTATACTAAGATTGATCATTATGGATGTTTCCCACTCAAAGTAGCCTACGATATAGTGTAAACTCTTTATTATATTAAAAACAACTACTACTATTTATGTTCACTTGAGAGAATTGTGCTTCCTTGTAAGGTTATTTATGGTTTTATTTAATTCATGCAACTATAATCCTTACATATGATATTATATCTCCATCTAGGGACTATTCTATTAAGGTAGTTAGAGTTGTATTTTTGAAATTTATCCATGTCTATAGCACATCCATCTAGGTAATCTAATGTTTTTGGTATTCTCCTTTTTTCCATAAGCCTTGTATCTTTATATTTTGTCTTACAACCATTTTAAGCCCTCAAATTTCTCCTAGTATCATTAAATTAGAAACATTATCCCAAGTGTTTTAAAATATTAGAAAGAGTAGACATTATTAGCTAACCTAGACTACCCATAAAGTATCTAGTTAATTGAGGAGTAATATGACTCCAATAAACATGCCTTATACACCATCCATAAATGGATGCAATATCCCACATACTCTTGGGTATATAGAGATACCCATTAGAAATAGGAAAAGATTTTTATCCATAGGAATATATCTACCATTTGTGTTATGTAATGCACCAGTAAGTGATTATCCCTTACAACGTACTCACAACCTACCTAAAAATGAGTAACATAGCTATAGGAATTGTGGGATCCACCATTTTTATTTCTTTAAAATATTAGTTTAAAAACTATCTACAAACAATATTATTATATCTATTAATGCACAAATCACACAAATACTAGCTTCGCACACTTAATAAAAATAAAAAGAATATAAGGAGTTTAGGGTATCCTGAGAGAGAAATTTGAAATATGCCAAAATTATGATCTATATAAAGTGCATTTTCATAGAATAGAGTTCCAAAACTAGATAATAGTTATATATGAAGGTATGAATGCTTAATTAAAAGAACATGGTGGACACCATTAGATTAGAAAGGTTGGATGAAGATAAATTGGTAGAACATAGTTGCACATATAAGTTATCCTAATTATAATTTTTTTTTAAGATTTCAATATTTATAGGTGTAGGAAATACAACCTGCCCCTTCAAATGGACAAGTGAGGAAGATATGAAATTCAATAAATATAAGGGTTTTTTTCTATAACTATAATGAATATTACAATGCAATTAGTAAGTTCATTAGGTAGAAGTTACACCTACTAGATGTTGATTCAACCACTACCCCTCTTGACCTTGATGCACCTAATGACATCTAATATGATTAATTTTAGATAATATCCCACACCTTAGATATCTTTGTAGGGTTCAAGGATATTTCAACAAGTGTCCTATAATGATTCACATTGATACAAGTAGCACTAATATCTTTATTGATCCCAAGGTAAAAAATGAGTAGACTACTACCTATACCCATGCAATAGCCTTGAGATAATGATAGACAATACAAGAAATATTTCTTTCAAATAAAAAAGTTAAAATATCTTCCTTGCAATAGATTATATTGGATACTTTAATATAAAAACTAATATGTTTGTGTTTCCATTAGGAGGATGTGACATAGTCTTAGGCACTCAATGGTTGCATACATTGGGTCCTATCTTGTGGGACTTTTTAGAAATATGGATGCAATTCATAATGGATTATAAATAATACACTCTTAAGAGTCCAAAAAAATGGACCAACAAGAGTCATTAATTCTCACCGCATGAAAAAATTACTTAAAAGAGGTCCTTAAGGGGTCATGGCTCAAATGTTTATAGTGCAATCTATAGAAGATGATCAAACCAATCAATCCCTAAAATTCCAAATACTCCTTAATAAGTATACCTAGGTGTTTGAGGAAACTCATAGACTACCCCCACAATAAGCTTAGGATCATATCATACCAATAATTCTATGGAGTCTATCATCCAATGTTTGTACTTACATATATCCCTACATGTAGAAATTAAAAATTGAAGAGTCGATCAAAGAACTATTGAAATTAGGAGTGATTTAAATACGCACTAATTCCATATTCACCACTCTTTACTTTGGTACAAAAAGATATAGTCCTAGAGACTATGTGTTGATTTTTTATCACTAAATAAAATCACCATTAAAGTCAAGTTACCAATTCCAATCATAAATGAACTCTTAGATGAGTTACATATGACATGTTTATTCTCCAAGCTGGATTTGTGATGAACATGCTATTAAATATGCATAATATATAAGGATTTTCATAACCTAACATTTAAAATAAATGAGAGACACTATAAAATTATAGTTATCCCATTTGGCTTAACAAATGCTCAATCTATATTTTAAAGCTATATTTGTTAAATGTTTTTGTCCTTCATATAAATAATCTAGTGTTCTATGATGACATATTATTTATAGCATGACTTTAAAGTAGCATTTGACTAACCTAGATCAATAATTGAAGCTAATTCTAAAAATAATAATCTACATTCCTAGTATTCCAAGTGCTCCTTAGCTCAAAAGGAGGTCAAATATTTAGAATCATAGTATTATATGAAGGATTTAAATTAGACCCTATACAAATTGAGGATATGAAAAAATTGGACTAAACATAGTACCCTTAGAAGCCTACAAATATTTCTTGATCTCATTTTCTATTATCATAATTTTATAAGAAACTTTGGGAAGATTGCAACCTATCTCATAACAACGTTAAAAAAATATTCATTCAAGTGGAATGGGGTAGCTAAATTGAATTTCAAATATCTTAACTAAGTTATCAACACCATGCATGTACTTGTTGTGCCAAATTTAACCCATTGAATGTAATGCATTAGGAAATGGAATTGAAGTAGCCTTCATTCAAAAAGGGAGCACATTCACTTTCACCAATATATCCCTCACAAGTTGGAATTTGGTAGTAGTAATATAGACTAGAATGCTCATATATTTTATTGAAGGATTACCTAATTCAACAAGCATATCTATTATTTTTGTTATTATGGATTGTCTCTCAAAATATGTCCATTTTTTCCTCTTACAAATACCTACATAACCTTCACCATTTTAAAAAACTCACTAGCCATATGTCTTGACTCCATGGAATTCCATCCTCTATAGTCTATGAGTGTGACACAACATCCACTACTAATTTTTGGAAGGAACTTTTTAAGATACTAGAAACCCAATTAAAAATGATCCAAGTTTACCATTCCAATAAAAATGACCAAACTAAAATTGCTAATAAGCGCTTGGAGGCTTACATACACTACTTTACATCAAAATATCAAATAAAATTTGACCAAATGAATATCATTAACAAAATGGTGGCATAATACCACTTATGATATGATAACCAACATGACACCATGTGAATTTTTATATGAATATCCATCATAAAATATCATATAATACCTTCCACATAGTTTTTATGTATATGATGTTGAATCTACTCTTATCAATTCAAAGGTCCTACTTTGATATCTCAAGAAAAATATTGTAGTGGCTTAAAATAGGTCGAATCAACAAGTATATCAATACTAACTTGAGCAATATTTTTGAAGGACATTGAGTATTTCTCATACTACAACCCTAAACATAACCATCCTTAAAAATCAAAGGTGATCACAAGCTTACACCTAAATTCTATGGGCCTTACTAGGTATTACAATGAATTGACATGGTTGTATATAGTTTATACATACTTCTATATTCCATGATACATTCTCTCTTCCATATATTTTTCTTGAAGAAGACCTTGGAACATCACTTAAAGTTATCTAGCACTACCCAAATTGAATAATGAAGTCTCAATCATTCTCAAATTAGAGGATATTTTGTATCAGTGACGATGACAACTATACAAAAATTTGATAATATATACCTTGGTGCAATGGCATAAATTACATCATGAAGATACCATGTGATAACTACTACACCAACTCCAAGAACTAATTTTGCCATATTTAGCATTGAGGGAAAAGTTTATTTGTGAAGGGAGGTAGTGTTAGAACCTCAAGTAATAATATTTTTTTACTTTATTGTTATAGTTTACCTATGGATGAGTGGGAACTCCTTTTAAATGTAATAGTGATACTAGATCATTATAGTTAGGGTTAGATAGTTCACAACTATTTTGTATTAATATTTTTATGGCTAATCCTAGAGAAATATGGTAGGTTGAATTATATTTATATATTGCATTGTAACATAGGTTAATACATCTTAAATAATTATATTGAATTAAGATTTCTTATAATATAGGTTGCCCCCTCAAAGTGATCTACAATACAATGTAAATTCTTTAGTGTACTAATCAAACTATTATTGTTTATGTTCATTCACAAAAAATGTGCTTCCTTGTATGCTTATTTATAGCTTCAATTAATTCATGAAAGTAGAATATTTACACTAGAATTAACATTATCCAATTGTATTTAGGGTAATCATAATGTCTAAAATTTCAAAATCTTCAATTGGTACCATGCCAACTCACCAACCTACCACTCAAGATCCTCTATAACACTAGCACTACTTTACACAAGCACCATAGCGCATTTGTTGGATTAATATATTTTTTTAAAAGGAACAAAAATAAGAATATAGATTCAATTGTAATTGATTGTCTACATCCTACCTATCCAAGCATAATTCACATATCTCCTCAATGAACGAATTTTATTTGCTAACTTTTTACAATATCTACAATGCAAGACTAACTTGGAAACTTATTATTTTTTTAAAAATTCAACCTCATCATCTCCATGTCATGTTCCACACTTAGAAACATAAAAAATCTATATTTTTAGAAGAAATTTGGTAGATCCATATGATTTTAAACCTATGGGGAAAATATTGACAATATGAATAATCACAATTTTTCTTTGAAACTAGCTTTAAATATTCTAATTACTCATTACAATTATCACCCAATTCACCCTTGGAAAATAGTTACAAATTTCATGAATGAGAACCTATAACCCTAAAACTCTTTATAACTATTTACCATACATTTGTTTTTTGTGTATTTGATTCAAGAGTGTTGGAAGTAAGAAAGGAAGAGTGTCACTACCCAAAACAAACCATACTTAAAAGAGCACTAAGTTTTTTTTTTTTTTATAAGGACAATAATTCTCTCATTCTCTACTTACATTTTTCCATTAATGCAAGTTCACAATGTGCAAGGATTCACCCATCACTATACTTACATTTGTCTATCAAGTAAGTACACTAGGTGTAAGATTCACCCATCCTTATACTTACACTAGTCTTTCAATGTAAGTACACTAGGCTTAAGGATTTACCCATCTCTACTACATACATAGTTCTATTTATGTATGAGTACTAAGTAATATCCAAATAAATCTATCACATCCTTTTAAGCTAAAGGCTAGCTCATTTCTCAACCAATCAATTGTTAAGATCGTGCTAACACCACACTACATATAGGTCCATATTATGTAAGTGTATTACACATTGGCTATCCCTCCCATCTAGAAGATGGGCTAACCACTCATGTTAAGAGATTTATAATTATGCATGTCCTTTTCTAAAAGTCCTTATAATCCATTAAAATCATCATTGAATGATTTTACTTAGCTTATTTATATTTTTCTCATTAGTTTAAAAATGAAGCGATGATTATGAAATGGTGGTATTAATTCCTTGACATCTACAACAACACTAAGTTAAGTGTATCTTTTTTTACCACAATTAAAACTTCCCCTTAACATACACATTGAGGTTATTAGAAAATAAAAGATATAGATTCATGATTTCTATTAATTAAGGAGAAACCAACTATAAAAATCCAAAAACTGCATCACAAAAACATTAAAAGGGATTCCCACGATGTGCCAGAAACCAAATTCTCTCCACATAAATCGATCTAGCACTTATCTGAGAATGAAGAAGCAACAATATTCTAAAACTAATCCATCAGTAAAATCTATGTAATATTATCATTGGTCCAACTTCCAATACATAACTATGACATCCTTTTGATTATGTCATCACAGTGAGACATCAAAGATCCACAAATTTTCCAATTATGTATATCTCTAAAACATTAATTTTTTTATAACAATTGATATAGTAATACATTGGATATTTACACTACAAATACAAACATGAAGCTTGCCACACAAATCACCTTGATCCAATTATCCAACTCGATAGCCTTTAACAATACCAGATATTACAACACCATATCCTTTTTTGAATTAAAAATACATGTCAAAGATTCTTCTTGGAAATGCCAAACTATGAACAATCTACGATCGCCACTCTCTACTAACTCCAACTCATTCTAGGCGTTGTCCTCTTTAGCTACTATCATAACCATAAAAAATTAATGCCTATGTGGTGGGATCAGAGATAACTCCAAAATGAGAAGTATTGCACTCACACTGAATACAAATTTATTATCAAACCATAGTTCTTTGTGGTATAGTTCAAAAATAATTTTCAATCCACAAATCATATCTAAATTCTAATTTTCTTTTTGTAGAATTATATATAAATCAATAGGATAACCTACAAATTTATTTAGAAAAGGAATTTCTAGATTGCGGTATATAAATTTACCTCCACAAGCAACAAAAATATAGCACTTTGGTTTCTTATTCTATAAGCATACATGGTTTTTTTTATCCTTATTTCAACATACTGAAATTAGATTTCACCTCAACCATTGTAATTTCCATAAATATAAATTTAGAAGAACAATATAACATAATTGTTCTATAAACATACTGGAATCAAATTTCACATCACCCATTGTAATTTCCATCAATATAAATTTGGAAGAACAATATAATATAATTGTTCTATAAAAGTCTCTTATTCATTTTTGAGGAACACAGAAAAATCTCCAACAAGTTCCAATGATATATATACATACATAAATATATAGCTTTCTAATTATTTACGCTATCAAAAAACAACATTGGTTCCACTTTGCTTAGCTATAACACAACAAAATATCTAGGTCATGCATTCAATTGGATACTCTAACAAAGAGTTTCAGACCAACTTCTACTCTTGAAGAACACAAGCTTATACTGAGAGGGGGTGAACAGTATAAGACCTATTTTTACTTATTCTTTTATACTTCTAAACAGTAAAGCAATATACCCAAAGCACTATCAAAGCAATGCACAATATCATCCACAAAGAGACACAAATTTTAACATGGTTCACCCAGAAATGTTGGGCTACGTCCACAAAAATTTTCTCTAAAAGTTATATCAAAGTTCTTTGGGAAACCTTCCCAATTACAATGTTTATGAGCCTCGAACCATAGGAGACACCAATCCCCTAGATCTACTCTGACTGGTGATCCTCTAGAAGACCTCTGCTTCCGCTGCCCTTAGAAAATGAACTCTATCCAAAGAAGACACCTGTCCTCCCTGCTCTAGCTGGAGACCTCTGTCCTCAACTCTTATCACCTCAAAAGCTGGTCCTCGAATTTGCACTAAACATAGTCCTTCGGTCTAGCACAAATGTCCTCGTTCTCTCTCTCTGATTTGCACCAAACACAATCCTCAACTAGTCTTCAAATCTGGTTCATAAAAGTGGTTCACAAGCTTTCACTCAAGCTTGCTTGATCTTCACCCAAGTCTTCACCAAGACTTGTCTCAGATTTGATTTGCAAGTTCTCACTAGAACCTACCCAATCTACTCCACAAGCTCAACAAGAGCTTGCTCAAATCTTCTTGTAAGCTCTCAAAAAAGCTCACACAAATTTGTCCTTAAATTCTCTCTTTGTAGTCACAGCCACACTTGGTCGAAACCAACCTTTGCACTATCTATGCAAACACAACGGTACTCAGCTCTTCGACGATCGAACTTCTCATCCCTCTATATAATAATATTTCTTAAAATTAAATATATGAAAAAGAAAATCTAATTCCTCTGCCCTCCCCAACTACTCCCCCACCCCGCCCCCAACCCCACTCAACCCCCATAATAAATCCCCCCCTTTTCCACTATTATACTTTTATTATCTCACTCATGCTTGCTCCCTCCTCATCTTTTCACTTCTTTCCTCTTTTCTTTTTCACTCATCCTTATCTTTCCTCCTTTCTATTTCTCATTCACAATATTTTCTTCTTTCTTCCCTTTCTCTTTCTCTCCTCTAACATTTGCGAAATGAATTTTTATTTTCTTGCTTTTCTTTTTTTCTTTGATATTTGCAAATGGGCCCAGTATTCTTGGAAACTCCTCCCCTCTAAATAACCTTCACTTGTCATGTCGAAACCTTCAACAAAACAAATTATTTGACATCAAACCAAAATCCTTCAAAAACTTCTTGACATCAATGACAACTTCTACACTCAAGCAAAGGCAATGTACCCAAGGTACCCAAAATTGTCAACAACTCTAACCTAAAAATACTAACCACCGGTGACACTAAGGTTTTCTCAATGGATTAAAATGACCTATATCTTCTTTTCTAACTATGTCTTCATATAGCTCACACACTTAAAGATAACAACTAAAGAGAGACATAGGAAAACTATGAATCTATTTAAAACTATTTTCCTAGCCATTGAAAGGATTGTCATAGGCCTTTCTAGATACACATACAAAGAACCTATCTTACTCCATCTTCTTCATGGAACAACCCCACCACAAGTGATTTTACCTAAATTGTTTCGACAATCGGGGGAACCATTTAGATTATTTGCCAATCCCACATTCTTTAGCAAACATTACTACATTCTATAGGAAGAAAAATATATGCCCATATGTTCTAATATGAAGATGAACCCAAGAAAAATAGAGTGGACATAGGCTCTAATCAAATTCAATCACTACACAGGTAAGTCACATGAATTGCATACCAACTAAAATGAAGGGTAAAACACCATCATGCACAACACACATGAGTCGAGGTTCATAGAAAACATATCATTTGATATAAATAAAACTATGGAGTATATTTCCTCCAACCATTATCATTATATCATTTGAATTTCATCCCATGTTAATCTAGTTACAGAATTACCTGGATTTCATCAATGACTCTTCACCCAAGCTCTTATTCAAATTCTGATCCCTCTTATTTTTTTACTCCTTATCTCCCCAAATTTGTCTTCCTTTTTTTTCTTTTATTTTTCTTCCCTAGCATTTATTATGGCCATCACTTCCATTACCTCCTTTTCTAGCTAGACTTCTGGAAGAATTTACTCTTCTCCATACTCATCAACTCACCACTCATTTCATACATGAAGGGTGAAACTCCAACCAATATATTAGAAGATCTAATTAATGGTCCACTACAAGCATGTTTCCAAAATTAAAATTAATAGTTCCCTACTAATTACTTGTCTATAATTCAAGCATAAAAATACAATAATAATAACACAAATTTCACTTCCATTATCTCTTTTGAAAGCTTATTAGTTCTTCCTTCATTATTCACAACAATACAAGAAGACAATCATTCATTTCTTTCATTGTAATGCAATTCCTTCATAAATAATTATTATGCAACTATAAAATCAAAACAATCTAATATTTATTTCTTATGCAAATCATGTTATGCATCTTCATGAAAGGGGTATTTATCCATGTTGCCTCCTCAAATATTCCAACAATTTACCCATCACATCATTTCCCTTAGGTATTCCTTTCTCGGTGGTTATTTCTTTCTACCACCTTAGGAAACCTATTATGCAAAAGTAAAATCCACTAGAAGCATATTATCCTTTCATAAAATCCATATAGTTACAAACTAAACATGAAATAGTCTATCATTTCATTAAGTATATATTTACATCTTCCACTACATACATATGTCTTCATAGCAATAAACACATAGTCAAGTATCTCATCCATAAGAAAACTATCCAAAAAATATGTCCAAATAATATAAAAAGTCTACCAAGGGGTGGGTCATGAAAAATACGCTAAGAGCATCCAAGGCTTTATCACAAATCTATGGATAACTGCATTACATTTGCTTAATTTGTATTAGTCTTAATATTGTTTATTAAACTCATTTTTTATGATTTTTATGATTGTTTTATCTATTTTCATGAAGTGTTGTAGGATATTATAAAGTATTTTCTATATGGAAATATTGAATTTATGATAACATTTATAGATTAAAATTCAATTATAGTTTAGTATATGCTAGATATCTTTCATCTTTGTCAATGTTGAATTCAATTTATTATCATTTTTTGAATCTTGGACTATTAAATCTTATTAAATATTTTCTTTTGTCATATCACTTTAGTAAAAATTAATTTTGTTTAATATTTATTTATGTTACATGAATTTGTATATCATGTTTCTTAATATTTTGATATAATTTTATAGATTGGAGGTTGAGGCATAAGTTACAGGTTGGAGGCTTAGATCATGAACCATAGTCTTTAGATTTTCCTTTAACAAATAGTAGTGGAAAACACAAGTGGTTCTTGTGAATATTGTATTCTCAATAAGAAAAATAATTGAATTACAATGCATATATAGTCCCCAAACTATAGTTGGAGAATATTAAGGGGAAGACAACAATTTTAATTGAAATTCTAAAACCGCCTTGCCGACTACTTGCCGACAACCTCTGCCATCCAACTTAGGTGGATAAAAGTGGTTAAAAACCTCCTTGCCAACCAACCAAGGTAGATTAAATTCCAACATTCTCCCCCTTGATGTTGATGTGACTTTTGCAAAAAGTTTCATCAGCATCACAACATTGGAAGAAACTCAATCTTTTTTGTCTCCTCCAGTTTTGTAACAAGAAATAAAAAATTGTAAAGTTTTGTCTTGGGCACTCCTTCCATTGTTTGTGTGTGATCTCCTCCATCTTTTTTATTGCTCCTTCTTGCAAGTAACCGAGTGCCTCCTTTTGATGAGCTACTCCCCCTTCATCAAAAACTCCTTCAAATGATGGCATTCCCAGAATGCCACAAGTATTGGTTCTCATTAACCAATCCAACACATTTCTTTTATCATTCATTCTATGGTCTTCAAACCATATTTCAGCTCCTAATACTCCTCCCAAGTATGTACAATGCATCATATTATGTAGATGGTTTTGCCATATTACAATTTCACATACCTCTACATAGATCTTCAAACAAAATATAGCTATGCAATAGCTAATTACATATGCAACAAAATGTTGCTCCTCACACAAAGTTCCACTCAACACAATGACTTTACAATATTCCTTCTTCCAAGGAATTTTTAACACTTCATTTGGATCCATGTGACCCAAGCTCTCCATAATTGTCTTCTCTCCAAGAAGACTCTTCATCAAAGTTGTCTCTATGAGACAATATTCTCTCAATAATACCTTTGAAAGACATTCTCCTTTCTTTTCATTCCTGCTCACAAAAAACAAATCATTAATCATAAAAACATTACCTTTAGTATGAGTAGATTTGGTGCTTCCCATAAAGCTAGTTTGTAGCAGTTCTCCTTCATTGTATGTTGCTTCAAGATCAACCATCAACTCTTCACTAAGAGTTCTCCTCCTTTGTTCAATCCATGTTGGTGTGTTGAAACACCATTCATCCAAGCAATCATACATTGTTGCCTTTTCAAGATAACTCTTTTTTTGCAATGTAGTCACTCCAAGTGAGTGATCTTCATCCACAATTGCCTCTTCAAGACAATTCTCAATCTCCTTTGATGATGCCTCCAATACATCATGTAGTCCATTAATGACTATCTCACTATTTTCTATCTCCTCCTTGAGATAGTCTTTCTCATAATGTGTTTTTCCTTTTATTATCTCAGCCTTGAGATATTCTTCATTATGGAGCATGAAACTTATGCCCTTCATTTCTTCTTCCATTGATGTTTCCATAACATGGAACCCATTAATATCTTTTTCTATTACACCAAATGAGTAATCTTCCTCTTGCTTTGTAATTGTCTATACAAGACAATTCCTGGGTTCAAGCATTGATGTTCTCATAGTCATCACAACATGAAAACTATCAATCTCTCATTTTTTTCATGTTTTACTTCTTGGGCTGATGAACAAGAAGCCTTTCTATTTGTCACCCCTGATGAGTGATATCCTCCATTGAGCATGAAGCCTATGGCTTTCATCTCCTCTTCAATTACAAATTCTTGTGGATCAAAATCCCACATAACTTGAACATTACAATCAACATTCACTCCATATGAGTGAGCTTCCATATTTACATATTCATTTGCTCTTTCAAGAGAGCACTCATCCATTCCAAGTGAATGGTCTTCAAGATAAGGGAGCCAATGGTCTTCCATGAACATTGCTTCTCCATCATCATCCCACAAAACTTCTTTATTCTCCTCCATGAGAATTGTAGGTGCATTCTCCAAAATACACTCTTCATTTGTCTCCTCCATGAGACATTCTTCATCATACATTTCACTTTGATGGTCTTCAAGCAAGGAACACTCCAATGTGAGTGTTTCTCTTCCTTCATCTTCAAAGTCTTCTTCCACTTTTGAGTGGTCTTCACTACAAGATTCTTGAGCAATTGTCTCTCCATTGAGACATCCATCCTCTTTGCTATCAATGTGAATGCTTTCCAAGCATGCCATTCCTGCAAAAAATTCATTAGTACAATTTTTCTTTTCATATTTTTCTCCTCCTAAAATAAATAATTGACTATTACAATTTTCCATGCCTTTACAAGACATGTCTGCAACTATGGGTGTCTCACAATAACTCTCTCCAATGAGAGCTATACAAGGCTCCTTCGCCTTCTCATCCTCTTCGCCATGAAGGGATTCCTCATATTCGTCTCTATTCTCTTCATATGAGCCTTCACAAGAGTCTTCAAAAGCTCCTTCAAAAGGATCTAATTCAGAAATTTCTTCAAGGAAGCAAGGCTCCTCCTTGCTTAAACAATCTTCATGATTGTCACACATGGCTTTATGGGTGTCTGCATCAAACCCATAAGTATCCTTCAATACTTGCCATGCCATTGTAGTTGTTCTACAATTAGCTATGAGAGGGAAAACACTCTTTTCCATTCCTCTCCTCAAATCCATAAGAGCCAAGCAATTTTTATATTGCTGCTCTTTCTTCTCTTTTCGCCCCTTGTCTTGTAGCTTGTTCCAAGTGGGTTCATCATATCCTTCTTCTACAATGCTCCAGAGGTCTTTGGCCATCAAGAAGGTCTTCATCCTTATGCTCCAATAAGCATAATCTTCTCCATTGAAACTTGGCACCTTCATGTTTTCCATCACAATACTTAACCCTTGAACGAGGTTCCAAGGGGCAGCGCTAAACTGGTGCTCCAGAAGGCTTCCCGTCACTTTTCTAACCTCACTTTTATGCTTCCCCTTTTTACAAAGATTGCCTCTTAGGAAATAACAAAAATTTACACTCTTAAAGCCTCTTAGGCCTTTTACAATAATTTTTCAGTCTTCAATGCTTTTGCCTCTCTCAAACTTTTACAAAGAAATTTTTTAAGCCTCTCAGGCTTTTTACAAAATATTTCCTCTTAGGAAATCTCTATTTGCCTTTTTATAAAAGTTTGCAATTTTTTTTTTATAAAAACCTTATTAAAATATTAATTAATAATCAAGTAAATATTTAATTAAAACATTTTAAAAAATATTTAAACTAAATTATTAATTAAGTTAATAAGTTAAATAATTTTTTTTTCAAATATAATGAAAAATTAAACAAGGGGGGGCTTTTAAAAAATTTTTAGATCTATCGGGACTCGAACCTATGATCTTTTCCACACCACAAAGACTCCTTACCACCTCGGCAGCCTCAACCAATGAAACCAAAAGCACAACAAGTAATTTTATGCCTTTAACCTTAGCATAATACCAAAAAAAAATTAATTAAAGCACTTGGTTCGTCGTCGCTAGGATTCGAACCCACGATCAAATGGGGGTGGGTGCCTTAAGGCTGGCTCTGAGCCAGTCAAGCTAGGTGCTCGATAAGAAGGCCTGGGGAGCACCTTCTATATGAAGGCAACTCGTGCCTTCAAATTAAAAATTTTTTGGGACTTTTAGTCCCACATGCTCTTGGAGAGGGGCTTTTGAGGGGTTTAAAACCATCAAGGCACGGATGAAGCTTCAATTGCCTTTAGGAAATCACTCCATCCACCTTTTGGAATTCTCAACCCAATATCCTCATGCCACGCCACCTTCTCCTCTCCTCTTGCCATGTTTCCTAAACTCTATCCTCTCCTCACGTGCCACATAGCCTTGTTTGATCTCTTCACCTTATCACCTTGTCTGGTCAGCTTCGATCGATCTCTCCTCTCACTAGTTGTCATTCTCCTCTCACCAGTTGGCTCTCGAACTCACCTGATCTTGACCTCACCTGGTCAGATCTCGATCGATCTCTCCTATCCTTGGCCTTGAACTTTGAGTATGGGCCCTCATGCTCCACCTCGAGATGTGTGTCCCTCGATATGTGGGCCCTCTTCTCAATCTCGTGGCTTCTATGGACCTTGATACACCTTAATCCCTACCAATATTTGATACCAGATGTGAATATCGTATTCTCATTAAGAAAAATAATTGAATTACAATGCATATATAGTACCCAAACTATAGTTGGAGAATATTAAGGGGAAAACAACAATTTTAATTGAAATTCTAAAACCGCCTTACCAACTACTTGCCCACAACCTTTGTCATCCAAATTAGGTGGATAAAAGTGGTTAAAAACCTCCTTGCCGACCAACCAAGGTAGATTAAATTCCAATAGTTATTCTGTTAGCATGGACACATATTTTTTAACATTATTTTACCTCATGACTTTTGTTAAAATTTCTTCAAAACTCACCTCCTCAATAGAATAAATCATAAATCTATCAATATTTATCCTTTATTAATTTCTATACACATTTTTTAATCATTGCATTAGCATAAAATTTTAATTTAGTTAAATATTTATGATCATATTAGGTCATTTTGGATATCATATGCTTAGGTCAAGATAATTCTTGTCTATTTTTTCAAATTATATACATTTGATCAACTTTCATATTTTTTCAACATCATTAGTTTCATTCCTAGTCATTTGTTATGATATAAAAGTTGATCAAGAATCTATTATAATTCATAGATTCATTATTACATGTTTAATTCGCTAACATATTGAGTTATATTAACCTTTATTTTTTTATTATTCTATTATTATAGGTTTCAAATAATAAAAATCAGCTATTCCTATCCACTCAACATCCAAAACCAACTTCATAAATAACTTCATCACTTCCAATAGCAACATCACTTAGTATCAAAATTTTTATCATGAACAATAAAGTAAAGGGATTACGTATGGATTCCAAACCTTCCCACTTTTGATTGGTTTTATACAACTTTAGTGACCCAAGGACTCAATTGAGACAAGCCCTTAAACAAATCTAACTATATTTTCATTTTTTTTATAGATTCACAAAGTGATAAGGTTTAAATAATTGTATGAGTCTATCATGTATGATGTCAACCATAATAATCACCTTTAAACATAATCCATTATAGATGACCATTTTCAATAAATTACCCTTAGGATCATTTGCTTAGTTTTGTCTTTTATCTCTTCTTATTTGTATTCAAGGAAATTTAAAAATACATATTTATTACATTGCATTATAGATATATTTATTGTTGTATTTATAATTATTTTCTTTGTATATTCTATACAAATATAGTAACAAAGCTTCTTGAATATCAAGGATTGTTGTCACTACTTTCCTTGATAAATTTACTTCTTAAACAATAGTGTTACTTTGTAGCAATGCTTCTATAAGCACAATAATATTTCTATTACTATCACTCATCTTTGGTGGTTGTGTTATAGTTAAATATTAGTTTTATATTGAACATAAATTTAATTATGTAACAATAAGTCTACTTACATTGATTTCCAAAATAGAATAATATATTTCCATTTTTTTTGTATTTGAAAAAGTATAATTTGCACATCAAAAAATTACAAATTATATAGATTGTATTATATCATTTATATTAGTTAAAAAATATAAAACAATGATATAGGGTTTTTTCTATTTCATCATCTCTATAATTGTATTTTATTTTAAAAACAATTTAATTAAATAAAATGTTGTCTTTATTAGGTCTTTAGTTAATTATAATTTATTTAAATAAAGAACGTATAAAAGGAACTTAATCATGTTTAAATATATTAGCTTGATTAGGAAATGAAGCATAGTTCTACCATATAATTTAGGTGTTGTCCCATGCTTGTGAAAATGGTATTCTAAAAATATATCAACTTGCTTGTATCTAACCATCTACACAAACCTTTATCTTTCATCCACTCATCCTAGTTTATCCCTTAGTAAAATGAAGCTCTTGTTAGTCCCATCCTAAATTGATTTACCTCTTATGGCCTCCCCTAGATCATAAATCAAAGTAAACCCACATATATGTCTCCTAAAAAATTGGTGAACTTTGTAGATGGATATCTAGAAAAATAATTTGGAGGAATCAATATAGAAAATTGATAAATTTACCATGTAATCAACTTCCTCCTATTTAAGATACCTAAATTTTCATTTAGTTTAAATTTATCATTTTGTTTCATTTATTATACATAATTATTATAAAAAAATTAATTCTAGAGTCGGAAATTGTAGAATAATTACTTAGGTCATGAGATGTATCACTAATATCCATGGAAATTTATTCCCTCCTTGATCTTCCATGTTGCAACACCCTCTATGGAAACACCCTCCTCTTTTTAAATTTTAACTAGTATGCTCACTAAACCTAATACACTTATCTCCTTTCAATTTGATCCATTCAATGGCATACCCACTTTAAAAGTCCCTTGCATAGTGATATAAGTCACCTTAACTCTCATCCTCTACATGAAGTGAACCTTCAACTTCTTGCCTCCATCCTTCTGTTATAAGTCTCAATCTAATTAAGAGTATATCTTAATATAATTGCACTTATTATACCTTTAGAGAGTTATCCCTCAAGTCCCAACTATATTCATCTTCCTCTCTTAAAAATATCTTAGTCTAAATGGAGGAAGATCTAGAACCATCCCCATAAATCCCAATTATTAGCATAGTCATGATACTGGTGTTCCTCCATGGTGAAATCATTATATATATAAATTATTTATTTGCATTATTCTTCTATCACCTTGATATTGTGTGCAAGATTAATTGGATATAGTTTTTAGCCATTCCAATAATGTCCACATATCTATTTCTTTGTAAATTGAGAGATAAATGGATTTCCTTATTTAATATACTAGGGCAATCTATTGGGTTTGTATAGAAGTAATATCTTATATATTCACTCCATGTGCAATTACATTTATCCCATATCTATATGTTCTATCTACCTTGGGGTGAAGAACTCATAGAGGATATTTTCTAGAATTATATCTCTAAAGCAAGCCTCTCATCCTACTTTATCACCATATAAGTAAACCTAACAATGTACATAGGGGAAGGACTTTGTTGTTTTATTATAAAATAATCTACCCTAAATTATTCCATCCATTTCCTTATAAATATTGATATATAACATCTTCCACGTCATCCACCCTCATCATGACTTAATTTCATACTTCTAAGTTTATTAAATATGTTGTATAGATATGTTACATTAGTGAGGCCATCCTCATATACCTTCATGATATTCCAATAATTGGTTCCTCCTAATAGAACTAACAAATACTCCAATAAAATAACAAACTCATTTGCAAACCCTTCAAACACCCACCTAACAGTGCTACACCTTATATCCTAATGAATAAACATATTGGTCACTATATTGTTTATGACCATACATATGGAACCTAAGTGATCCTTCTCATATCATAGTTTTAGAGAAGAATTTAAATCATCATAAATTAGCTTAGATAGAACCTATACAAGTTTAAAATAATCCCTATCCCTATATAATAGTGTCTCTACAAACCCAAGATCCTCCTAGGGGCATGACCTCCTCTCTCTCTCTCTTTGTAAAATCACCTATAATATAGCTAAAATTTAAGGTATCAATTAAACTAGCTCATTTTTAGGCACAAATAGCTAAATTTAAAAAAAAAATCACCCATCCATATACTTGAAATATGGATGCCTTAATTCCAAGTGAATCACTTAGACAAAGGTTTCACAAAAATTATTAGAGCATCAATCACTATCATTGGACAATATACAAGAGCATTACCTATTAAAAATTGACAATCTTCTAAAATTGATAAAAAGAAATACACAAAAACACCTAATAACTCTCGTAAAAAAATATAAATGAATTCATTTAGGGAATCACAATTCAATTTAGGTTTCAATTTAGGTAATAACATAAGCATATTAGAAGTTCCTAAATCCAGGGCATCACTAAACAAGCACACATCTATCATCAATCAATAATTAAATTTTATAAGCAAAAGCATGAAATCATATTTTATACCTATCTATTGGATTCAATTTAAAATATAAGCTTCATAAATGTGTTGGTGGTATTACATTATTTTTTTATGAGTACCCTTGTAAATAAACTAGATTAGGTATGTTTTATATTTAGGGTATGCATTTAATATTTAGGTTAGTAGTATGTGTCAGGTGGTGAAGTGTGTTCAGTTGTCATGTGTGCAAGTGTGAGTTGTGTGAAAGGTGTCATGTGAGTAAGAGAAAATTTGTGTGAGGTGTCTTGTGTGAAGTAGAGAGTTATTTAATAATTAGATACTTTGTCATTATGCAATATGTGAGAGAAGATGAGAGGTCAAGAGACATGCATATGAATAATCTCATGTAATTATACATTGAAGATAAAGTTTTATATCATGTTTCAAAGTAGTAAAGAATTCATGCACGCTATAGTAGATTTTATTATAATATTTTAGTGTTTTCATGTGTGCCTTATTGTGATCTTGTGGAAATTATCCTATGAGTAGAGTGATGAATTAAAAACATTGGTATTAGAGCTATGATGAGAGAGATATTATAGTGATTAAAAAATATAGTAGTGAGAAGATCGTATTTTTGAAGGAGCTAAGCATTGAAGAACAAATACCCATATTCAAGTAGTGAGTATACTGTAATTTATAAGAAGTCAAGCCCTAAAGAAGGACGGGTCATGGTTGCAATAAAGTTATCTATTATATTCCAAAAATGGATCTAAAAATGTATCTATGAATATTAGAGATTGAAGGAGAAGAGAAAGAAAAGAAGAAAGAAATAAAGAAGTCAAGTTGAGTTCACCCAATGACTAAAGAAAAGGGAGACTCAGGTCACCCAAAGTTAAAGGTAGCTAGCTAAAAGGATTTCTGGAAATTGTAGAAGAGAAGAGGAATTGCTAGGTAAGGCATATCAAATTTAATTTAAATAAAGTAAATTTATTAAGATTTAATTAAAGTGAGAAAGTAAGCACTAATATTGTTGCTAGATAAATAAGAATAATTTTGGAAAGAGAAATAATATTGTTGAAGGAAGAAAATTATGGAAGTTTTAAGAATTTTTTTTTTTTTTAAGAATGAAGATATTGAAATTTAAGATTGAAATTGAAGAAAGGAGAATTTAAAATACTAAAAAATAAAAAATATTAATTGAGAAGAAAATTCAATGAAAGGAGTTATAATAATTTGAATTAATTTAATTAAGATTTGAATACATTTGAAAGGAAAATAAATTGAAAGAAATTTATTGATATTGAAAGAAATAATGTTTAAAATTTTGAATGAAAATATTTTGTGAGCAATTTTTGTCAAATAAAATTACATCTCGAGACATTTAAGATAAAAGAGCTTGATATCATGCAGAGGAGTAATTTGGAAAAATCATTGAGGAGGAATGTATAAGTAGTAAAGAAAGGAGCTTCAAGAGCACAATCTATAAAAAGCATCTATAAGACTATTATTTGATTGAGAGTGCACCTACAGACTGAATATTTCATAGAAAAATATTTTACAAAAAAGGTTATGTTTCATGTGGAAATATTAAATGGATTGTGCATTTAATTTATTGGAGAGAATTCAAGGGATTTTTTTTTTTTAAATTGAAGGTAGAAACATTTTAAAAGAAGGAGAAATAAGAAAAATTGGAATTTTATTAAATTAATAAGAGGTTTAATAATTTACGATGAAATATTGAGACATAATTAAAGATTTAATATTTTCTAAGGTTTCATCCTTGACAAGGTGAATATTAGTTTTTTTTTTTTTGAATAAAATTTAAAGAAAGGTTGTTTGCGGGATAAATTAAATGGAGGTCATGTAATGACAAGAATAGTTAACTATAATATCAACAAGGTATATATTAATGAAGGAGATGGAACACAGTGAGGAGAAAAACTTAAGAAGGTATGGTTTTATGATTATAAATAAATAATTTGTTTTTAACATTGCAATGGAGGAATTTTTTAACGTGCAACTTTGGGTTAATTCCAAATTGATATTTATGGATAAATTTTGGTAGTTTGTTGTATAGACTACTACATTTTGCATTGATTTTTACTAATTTAAGGATTTTATGTGTATTGTGCTACAAAGTGAGCATGGCATATATGTGATCGTATGCAGACAAAATGTTAAAATATCTAAAGAGAGAAGAGGTAAAGTTAGAAATAATTTTAATTTCAACACCCACCTTAGGTCTATACTACAATAAATCATCTGTGATAACTATTTTGAGATGAGTGTGCAATATACTGAAATGCTTTTGCTATATGAGAATTGCATCAGAATAAATCATTGCAGTGTATTTAGTAATTTACATATGATTTTACATATCATTTACTCAAACAATTTTTATGATATCCAACTATAATAACAACTTGTCCAAAATAGTATTAGCCAACATCATATCTAAAAGAGAAACTATTGCAAGATACAAAGGTTGTTTTTCAAACAAAAAACTATTGCAAGATACAAAGGTTGTTTTTCAAACCAATTTTATAATTGCAAATACTAGAATGAAGGTAAAATTCCTTACCAAATAATGTAATACAAGGGGTGTTGGCAATATTACATTATTTGGTATAATGCCAACACTTGTAAATAAAGTAGATTAAGGAATGTTTAATATTTAGATTGTATTTAATATTTAGGTCAATAGTATGTGTCAAGTTGTGAAGTGTGTTTAGGTGTCATGTGTGCAAGTGTGAGTTATGAGTGAAAGGTGTTATGTGAGTAAGTAAAGAGTTGTGTGAGGTTTCATGTGTGAAGTAGAGAGTTATGTAATCATGGGATAATTTTTCATTATATTATATGTGAGAGAAGAGGAAATGTCAAGATACATGCATATGAAGAGTCTCATATAATTATATATTGAAGATAAAGCTATGTATCACGTATCAAGGTATAAATGTATTCATGCATGCTATACTAGTTTTATTAATAATATATCATTGATTTTATGTGTACATTATTGTATGATTAATGCTACAATCTTGTGGAAATTATATTGTGACTAGAGTGGTGATTTTCTAACAAGATGTTATCTCTAATGCAATCTCTTTTTGTTGGCAAGGGAAAACTAGGTAATATAGCTATACTCAACATTCATACACATTAAGGTAACCAACACAAATAGATCTATCTAGTAACATAATTATAATTAGCTCTCACTCATGTCACCTTTGGAAGCAATCAAAATAAAAATAAATAAATAAAATTTCAAAATAAGGGGTAGGCCCACTTTATAGACAGTCAACGTGAGACATATTGTTTTTCAAACACTCATCTTCAAGACCAAACCAAGTTTTACTACCCACTACACCCTAAAATATTTAATATCATTTCTAAATAATGCATAATATTTTTTGAACCCCATAATGCTCTTACCATGTGTTGTGTTTTCTTTAAAGTAGGTTTGATCACATCTTTCTTCCCAAGGTTCTTTATTATTACTTCATTCTATGAGATAATGTTAAGATCCTATCCTAACACAACTATGTACTTTTCTAATGTTGGTGTATGTTTGTACCATAGGTGCCTAGTGGCATGGGTCCATTATGATGTAACATTTACTTTTATTATAAGTAGTTTTCAATTGCTCAGGTCCCCTATTTCATGCATACTAACCCATGAGCATTAGAATTAGGGTAAATAAGAGTCTATATATGAACATGGGTTTGGAGTGGAACACATCTATTATATTTATCATTTGGCATTGGAGATATTCTTCCAAGGATAATGACATATAAAAGAGGCCTACAATATCTGTTCTTATTTCTTAATATAAGTTTGTTGTTATTTCTATCCAATTATTTTTGTGAGTATTTTTTATTATTTTCTTTTCATAGTCATTTAGTCTATGAGCATTTTTATTAATTCCTAAATTCATACTTTGGTTATGCTTATTTTTATATGAAGGTTACTAACAAGTGGTATTAGAGCTCTTTCCAAGGCCATGTTCTATAAAAACAATGAGAATAATTATTTTTCTTCCATCCATTTTTCATTATGTAATATTTTATTTTGTTTATTTTCTATTAAAGTGTAGACACTAAAATCATGTCAATCCAATTAGGCGACTAAAAGCATTAGCTAATTGACATCATATGGTACCCTTGGGAAACCCTCAAAGGTTTTATAGTGGTCATAACCACTCTAAGAAAGCTCTACCCCATGTTTTTGAGGTTTTAGACCACATAGGCATGACCATACCACCCTAGGATGGTCACAGTTAATGTTCATCCCACCCAAGGACAGTGGCAAAGTGGTCATCCCTAGGTGGGATGGCCACAATATTTGCCTCCCAAAAAGTCAAAATTTGACAAATGCTACCCAAAAACTACCATTTATCTTATCTATTTGAGCATGAAAGACCTAAGGGTACATAATCCTTATAGCATGCTGCAGAATGGAGGCTAAAATGTGAGATTATATTCATCCTCCAATGCATTCTTGGTTTTAGACAAGTGGTACCTCTTGCCATGGATGTTCTTGCATGCCCATTTAACCAAATGTTCCATTTGGCTATAAAGTGGATCCATTTTCCAACCAAAAGAGAGAGAGGAGTTTTGAGACATAGCAATGAAGTGCTACCAAGATTTCCCCTCACCCTTTTGTGCCTTTTTCCCTAGAAATCTCTACCTAGTTAAGGAGGTTTGTGTGTGATCCAGGAGGCACAATTTGTTTGTAAAACAAAACCATATGAGTGAATTTAACCATAAAATTTTATGACAACACTTTTAGGGATGTTTTTAACCAATTCACATAGGAATTGGTGGTAAAATAAGATCATAATTGGTGGTCATCCCACCCCAAGATAGTCCTTAATCTATGATAGTAACCACCATCCCTGCAAAGGATGGTGACAAATCTATGAATTATTTCTTTAGTATTTTTATAGTAATATTCTGTGATAGTATATGAACCTTCTATCCAAATTTCATGCAATTTGGAGTCATATTTAGTGATATATTACATTTTTAAATTTTTGTAGACTTTTGGGGACCATACGAAGATGCACATGAAACAACGATTGATTTTGTAAATATGACCATATGGGTCCTCTTAAAATATCATTTTATGTATACTGTCCAAGTTTTGTTTGATTTGGATGTGTTTGATATTTTGCAAGATTTGTAGGTAAACTATGAATGCAACATGGATTCGAGGGCAATTTCTATTTTGTTTTCAATTAGATCTTCCCAAAATCATATATTATACATACCTATGTAATTTTAGATTATTTGGAGTTTTTTTAGATAGGTGCATTGCACATTTACATTTTTTAGCTTATAGTTGCATGTATGGCTTTTTCATGTTTCACATTCTACGCACTTGCTATTTGAAAAATCTGGTTTCCTTGTGTGTAGGTGCAGGTTTTACAGTGTAGAAGGAAGGAATACAAGATAAGAAAAGCAAAGAAAAAAGTAACAACATCATAGTTTTGCCCACATCAATTATGGTTACGAGGAAGAACATTGTAAGTGCACACGAGCTTGTTTGAAAGGACTTGATCCTTGGCCACCCATCATTTTTGTAAACATGTGTATCAAACTAAGATCCCTCAAGGGGACATCTATGTAACCATTGTTCTCATTTACCAAATGAAATAAATAGAAACACATTTTCTTGCACTTATTTGGCTTCCATGGTTGCTTGAATTTATCCTTTTGTAATGCTTGATTAATACTAGATATAGATGCATCTTCTTTAGCACTCTTAGATGGACTATTTTTTCCCTAATTCAGTGGTGATCACGATGGGAACATATCCCTTTTTCTTTTGTTGAAGGTGTAACCCTATTTTTTCTTGCTTTCTATTGTAGGTACTTGTCGTTCTGGCCTAAGATGACCTTTGGATTGTTAATCATCCCACCCTAGGATATCCATCAAATTGGCTAGCATCCCACCTGGGGACGGTCACAAAATAGGAGCTTTTCTACTCCAAATTCCAAAAACAGTAGGCTTATAGGCCATTGAGGTAGGTATAAAAATCCTTTGTTTTCATTTCTGAGTTCAAAACTGCTAAAATATGGTTTTTCTTACCTCTTTTGATTGCTTGAAAAGTAGAAGTTAGATTTGCTTTTCTATAACTAAAAAACAACAAAAATAAGAAGAAAAACTGAAAAGGAACTAAGTAGAAATGCACCTCTATGGTTTGATTTCTTGTAGCCTACCTAATGGGTAGGTTATCATTTAGGGAATGCATTTTATAGGTTGCTTTTTATCTAGCTTTTATGAAATTAAAACATCCTTCTTATTGCATTTAGTGAAATATCATTGAGTGCTTCATTGTTTACTTTATTTTAAGCATAAAAGGAACCACACACACTTGCATGTATTTCAATAACATTGGGAATGTTGGATTTCATCACCAACCTCCAATTCAAATCCGTGATATTTGATTTCACCTCCTTCCACCGGCTTGCCCCACCTTAGATAGAATAGGGCACTCTCTTAATATGGAATAGGTCACTGATGTTCAAACTCTCTTGCACTATTGGAAACACTTGTCATTTTAGAGTGGAAGATCTAGGTGAACTCTCCACTCATTATGGGTTTCAAGTGATGTACCCTAGACTCTTTTGAGGACATCATTTTTGGAACTAGTGTTCCTAGTCACCACTTTAGTTGAGTTCCCTCATTCTAAGTCCAAAACATGAACAAGAAAGCAAGAGCAACAACAAATATAAACACACCAAACAATTTAGGGATTCACATATAAAACTTAAAGGAGATAATAACATTATTTTCTTGTGTTATTATTTGATAATTTGATTATGTGTTCTTAATATTTAAAAGAGATAATCATACACACCTAATCCTTAAAATATATAATTATAGTGTCTACTTTGTGTGATTATTCATTGTTTGGGTAATCAAGATAAGATCCTTTATCTAGGACCAAACCCTAATTTTTCTCAAAATAAATACTTTTTTATTTTGCATCCAATGGATCAAAAATTGTGCAAATTAGAGCTACAACAAAAAAATTTATGTTGGTTTTATGATTACTCTATTTTTGAAGCCGAAAATAGGAAAAAAACTACACTAAAATGGTCATAGAATGGCATAGACAACCCCAAAATTTTCCAAATTTATTTTATTATCTTATTTAGACTCTTATGCATCTCTCACAAAAATTTTGAGTCCTAACTCTTCATGCTTCAAAATTTCCTAAAAATTCCTAAAAGCGGGCATTTCCCCACGGGCCCCGATGGGCCAAATATTCCAAAAATATAATTTTTTGACCCAGAAGTCAAATTTTGGAGCCCTATCCCATTGCAATCAGCTTGTATCAGGGATCATTTTGGCATATAGCAGCCATAACCATATTTGGAAGTCAAAATTTTCTTTAGTTTGGGTTTCCTTCAGGGTTTGCCTAGTCAACACATCATGACAACTATGCATACCCGAGCTCAAGCATTGCCATTATAGGGTTAGTGAAGTAAAAAAATTTAGGAGAGGCCTCAAGCATTGCCATTATAGGTATGAGGATCTTACCATACCTGCATGACACCCTCATAGTCATCTCAAAACTAATCTATATGAGGATCTCCTCATTCTTGCATGGTGGCCCGGTAGTAGACACCTTTGCTATTCTCCTTATGATATCATAATTCTTGCATGAAACCTTGAAAGTCATCATGAGTTCAACTCCTCACTCAGAATACCCGACCACCAAGGTACCTTTATTTGGAGAACACCAATGGGTTATCCACATGATCAAGTGGATTATTCGGTTAGCCAACATCGATTCCAATACCAAACCAGATATAATCAGCCTACCAAGGGGCCTAGTAGGGAGGTCTACACTCCCTCTACATTGTGGTCTTTACCACCTAGAACTACCATTCAACAAGTTTCAACAACCCATAGTAGGCCTATGTGAAGTTCATATGCACCATAAGCCAATATGACCATGAGCAAGCTTCTACTATAGTCCTCCAAGAATTGGGAAACTTTCATGAGGATATTGGATTCCATTAAGGTACAACATCATGAATTTGATGCTTTAAAAAAAAATTTGGGATACATAAAAATGCACAATAATCCTCTTATATCCTTTAAAAATGATGAGTTCAAACCCGTGCCTACCAATTCACTAGACCCTGCTTTGCACATCATCACAAGTATCAATGGGCTCCCTTATAAGCGAGTATTGGTTGACACAAGTTCCTCAATAATAATTATTACCATAGTTTCACTAAAACATCTTAACCTTCCATCCTCATGCATTATACCATCCAATTTCACCTTGCAAGCATTCAATGATGTGTTATCCACCACTGTGGATATGATAATCCTACTTGTTGAAGTTAGACAAAATATTGTGCCTAAATTGTTGTACATATTGGAGGGTCAAATATAGTACATCATACTACTTGAAATACCATGGATATGAGACATGGAATGTGTTCCATCCATAGTACATCAATGCATTAAATACATTGATGAATGTAAGGTACATGTGGTTGATGCTGACCTAGACCCCTTCAAGTATTATAAATAGGTGGATCTTCCATAGGAGCCTACTGCATTGCCCATGCATTTAGACACTAAACCCAATGATATTATCCAAATTTCATATTCAACCTCATGGTTAGTCGTGAAGCTACCTTCACCATCGCTAGTACCATCCTCAATTTCTTTGAGTGAGCAAAAGTCATAAGAGCTAGTTGTAGAGGCTCCCATAGCCATCATCAATATATTTGTAGAAGACCTTCCACTCCTACTAAAAAGGGGAAAGCCACAGTTGAATAAATTCATATCATGCTTGAAGAAACAATTCAATTGAGCTACCCAAAATTCAATGAGTGCATAGTACCCAACATTGCATCCACATCTATCATCAAGTTGATCAAGTATCTAGGTATTCCTCCTATCGAGTCACCACCAATTCATAGCATTTTTTATGCACTCCCTGAACATGGGGGCCATGTCGATCACCTTGGAAAAATTGATGAGGTATCCATGACTTATCCAAATGTAAATTCA